>WSXT02198271.1:0-11015 GCA_011762715.2 Neuroterus valhalla
GGATAGGGACGCGTGGCGGTCCCGGGTAGATGAGGCAATGAACTTTCGAGTTCCAAATGCTGATAAATAATAATAATAATAAATCATGTCGGATGCCCTACTTCACACGCCTAATAATAGCCTCTTGAAATACTCTGTCTACGCTTGCATCCCAATTTCCTTACTTACAGCCTTCCTACTTCTCATTCCCTTCCCTTCTTTACTGCTTGCTTGACCACTTCAATATACTATTCACCTTTGTCCTCCTCCAATCAGCATGCTCAAGTAATGTATTTTCCTCCTTTTAGGATCCCTTTTCTCCATGACGTCTTTCCTCAATTCTCGTATACACTCCTCTAGCCTACCTTTTCTTCTCTTCACTAAACGTCTTACCAACCAACCATCCCCCCCTTTGTGCTTTCTTTTAGTTTTACTTCATCCCTCACCTTTTTTCTTAGTTCTTCCAGCAGCCTGTCAACTGTGTTTCTTTTTTCTAACTCCCTTCTTTTTCGTTCTTCAATCTTCCATTATATACTCATTACTTTCCTTACTCCACATTGTCCATTTTTGATCTCTTATGTTTGCCTGCTCAGCTTCATGGAACGAGCTTTTTATGGGAGCTCCGATAGTTATCATTCTTTCCTCTTACAAGGTTCATACCAAAAGTAAGTTTACCCATCCTCTCAAAGGAGAACTAGAAGAGGGAGGAAGCTGTGAAAGTTCCCAAGATTTTTGTTTGGAAATAGTGGCAACACTGTGAAAATTCAGGCGGCGCCGTGTAGCTGCTAGAACGTTTGAGCCCTGGACGTTGACAGGGCATCATAATTTGAGTTCTACGAACGATATTTTTTTCTACGGAAAAAAGATTTGAAAGAGTCGCTACCAATCATAATTATTGCAGTTACACTTGAGTAAAACGATGATTCGTTTAAGGGTTTGACCCGATTGCTTTCGACAATTATTTGCATTTCTAACCTCTCACGTTTTGATCGGATCCTTATTTCAATTTTCATTTAGGTTTCTTGAAGGTGGCGTCACTAATTCTCCCGGTTCCTATAATACTATTACAAATCTCGAAAATAATTGGAAGATTTATCTTCGGTACACAACTCACGTTATCCGCAAAATATTCTGAGAAATGAACGTGCCTCACTCAATACACTCTCCTGAGTTCCTAGAGATACATCCTGAATTTCAAAAATTTGTTCGTTTATGTGTAATCGTGATGTACTCAAATCAAATACTTCAAGCAACTAAACTAAACCCTCGAAATCTCTAATGCCTCTTACTAATATTGCTGTTTCAATATCTACAGTAAAGTGTCTTGATAATTTATTTACTATTTCAGCATTAGAAGGGGTGGAATTAAATCCCGAGCATTCGTTGCAATTTGGATGGCATAAGCCACCCGAGTAACTTTAGTCGGCTGGTTATACGACCCGAATTCCAACTTCCTACTAATTTGGTGTTTAATATTCTCATTCCAAAATTTACGTATAAACTTGGCTTTGAAGGAGTCGATGTTATCTCTATCCAAAGACTTAAGATTCTACTATTCTTTTGACATGCCTTCGAAGAAAGCCAAGATCACCTAATGCTGGTGCGTTTTACTAACGTCAACGGCGTGAACGTAAACCTCGAAATCCCTTAAGGATTGCATATGCCTCTCCTTACCTTCACCAGAGAACTTTACAATGGGAAGATTTTGCAGCCATGGCATTTTTCTACAAGGAAGGAACCTTACGGGGTTATATACCTTTTTGTTTTTCAAAAAATCGGAAAAATTTTTATTGCTGAATCTTAAAGTACAACTCCTGAAAAACATTTTCTCAAATTTTCATAGAGACCCAAACAATAGTTCGATAGGGAAAGAGCGTTTTCAGGCGCGGTTCGATGTTTACATACACCCAACTCCAAACTTTGAATGGGATTATCTCGAAATCGTGTTTTTACAAAAATGCCTTTGCTGTGTCCGCGATTGCACAAACACTGTTTGACCGATCTTCTTCGATTTTTTTTAAAATGTCCGTGATGATTGTGCCCAGTTCGTGAACGATTCGGTTTATGTGCAAAAAATTTGATTTTGCATATACAAATTTTAAAATAACATTTTTAGAGCTCGAAAAGTCATTCTTTTTTTAAATCCTTACTGTATGCAGAGAAAACCAAATTTTCTTTAATCGTTCACGAACTAGATGTAACACTATACTAATAAAATTTTTTCGGTACTTTGACTTCAGTTGACCTGCTGGACTTCCATCGTGGACACCGCAAGCCGCTTTAAAAAAAGAAGGGTTTCTAGAGAATTGCCACAACTCCGTTAATTATTAATATTTTTTTAAGAACGAACGCTAGTTTTTTTTCATAAAAACATTTGCAAATAATATATATAAACTTTAGTGCAATAAAATCATCGCTGCATACCTTGAAGAAAGTCCAAAGTTTCTTCAATTTTTACCCTCAAGAAGGTATATAACCCCTTAAGTTGTAATGTATTTTCTGAATGAGATTGTTTTTGCTACAAATCCCTCAAACGTCTTTCATTGCTCATTTTATTTACAATTAAATCTCCATTTGTTAGATGGATCTCCTTAGTTTCACGCATTAAATATTCCACGCGCCTATCCACATCAATTGCATTCTCCTCATTAGTACGAGAAAATAATTCGCATTGTTCCGGCTGTTTTTGGATATTTTTCGCTAGCTTTCTTTCAACTCTAATTCCAACTACCTTTTATATTTGATCAACGCCAGGGTTAAGTTCGGCTATCCTAGACTTATTTTGTTTGACTGTAGCAACTACGCGAGCTTCTTTTTTGACAACTTTATTCAAAGTGTTTTTAACCGAAGTTGATTCTCTAGCCAAATCCTCCCATCCTTGAATATCAGACCGTCTTCAATATCTGATTCAGTATCCTCATGATTACTCTTTTTGTAATTTGCTTCTAGATTTTAATTCCTTTCTAAAGAGAATATGGTGTCCAAGTCTTGATGTGAGCCATTTTTATGAATAAAATAGCCTAACCCATTAGGTGAATCTTGAGCATCGTATTCCTCAACGTGTACATTGAAACGAAGAGGATTATCAGAATTGCCTTCCATATTGTGGGTTGGGGGTGGAGTTCCCGTATCGTCAGGCTTTTCCGCCATTTTAGTGAGTTCCATATTATTCTCAGCCATGATTGAAGTGGAAAAAAAATTTCTACAAGTGCATTTTTCTCTGGTTTCGATGTTTTATTCTTTCATTTATGTAAATTTGAATTAATTGTACTAGAAGGTTGACGGGTAATCATGAAATGTGCGATACAATTACATGCGATGTAAAACACGATGCTAGCACATTGGACAACACACTCAATACGTATCGGTACCGTTCGAATTAAGATTATTGCGAATCTCAAAAATAATTGGAAGATATATCTTCGTTACAGAACTCACGTTATCCGCAAAATTTTCTGAGAAATGGTCGTGCCTCACTCAATACACTTTTCTGAGTTCCTAGAGCTTTATAAATTTAGTAAGAGAACTTTCTTTATTTATAAGATTTATTAGCAGGTAACCTCTAGCTGCCAGGGAATCACCGCAATAATTCCCCAGGAACAAGAAGGTAGCGTGTAAAATATGATGGAAAAGAAAGAATTTAATTAAAAAGGAAGAATGGATCTCCTTGTGAAAATTCTCATCCCCATTCACCTTACTAGCCCTAGGAGAAGCGCGTCCTTCTAGAGGGAAGAAAGGCAAAATGTGGATTCAAAAACTTCTCAGAATTGGTAGAGAATGCTAGCAAGCCAGGGAATCGCCGCAACAATTCCTAACAGTGGTTCACATTTTCTAGAAATTCATAAAACGAAATCCAAGATCAAAATATGAAATTGTATAAGAAACCAAATTCTCAAACTCCATTTCAAACACTGTCTACCTACCTAACATTAATAAACGAGACTTCTCTCCTCAGGAACAGGGTACCTAGGCGACCTAACCCACGGAACGCGGTGAACGAAGTAACGAAATCGATCGATTTGTTCTACCAGTTAGCACTGATCTTTCGTGATTAGCTGGCGGTCCTCCTTCTCTTTGCCTGAGATGGGTTCCTCCCGCTCCTTTGAGCGACGTTCCCGCGTTAGCCAGCCTTCAAACGGCTTCTATTAGATATATCTATATATACGGCAGGGCTGTATACCTAGTTACGTATATCTGCACGTTACACATTTGACATGCACATAGAGTTTAGACTAGAAAAATGCAAGACAGTCCATTTATTTAGAGGAAATTTAGGAACCGAAGAATCGGAAAACGAGAATGGCGACCACTATTCGCCCCACCATATAGGAGCCATAATTAAAATAGGGCGGAAAAAAGCCAAAAGGATTGGGCACAGGAGGAACCTGTACCTCAGGAGGACCAAGTTAGTCCAGGAGATGCCCTACCAGTTCCCTGACTGGAAGCTAGAAGACAATCGTCTATATTGTCCTCGCCCTCACCATCTTACTAATCCTTTGCTGCCTGATTTGGAGGCCTGGAAGCTGGTCCTGCCTTTGGAGCTTCGATGGACCAGGCTGGTCCAGTAGGCCTGATGGGCAAACGAGTAATCGAGCAGACTTGGTCGGTAGTGGCGGCAGATATGATGGGTCCAATTCCACCCAGCCGCTCTGGTTGTCAGTATGTCCTGATCTTCCAGGACATGTTCACGAAATGGATCGAGTTATTACCCCTGAGGAAAGCCAATGCCGCTTACGCTCAAAAGTCATTCGAGGAAATAGGTATTTTTAGATGGCGAACTCCGGAGGTACTGTTCACCGACAACGGCACCAAGTTTGTGAACAAGTTGATTTCAAGGGCCGCGTCGGAATCAGCGATAAGGCACTCAACTACTCCACCGTATCATGCGCAAGCTAATCCGGTGCAGCAGGTAAATCGGGTGCTCAAGACCATGATGTTATGCTTTGTAGAAGGTGATCATCGGAGTTGGATTAAGCATCTCCCTGATTTTTGGTTCGCGTACAATACGGCCGCACATAGTTCGACTCGAGTGTCGACAGCGCTACTCAACTTCGGTAGGGAGCCTAGACTGGCAAAGTCACTAAGGAGACAGGAGGAGGCGGTATTGTACCGTTAGCTGTAGAAGACTGGGAATGTGGAATTAAGAGATTATCGGCTCTTAGATATTTAGTTGCGCATCATCTGGACGTAGCATCAGATCGTCAAGCGCATTATTTTAATCGCCGCGGACTCAAAATCCGCTATCAGGTGGGTGATAGTTGAAAAGGCTAACATTAAGGACCTTGAGCATTACTGGTCGATTGATCCTGGTTTGGTTAACGTAGGGCCTTTTATACAGCCAGACGATGAAGGAGCGAGTCCCGAGGTTCCGCGCGGACAGAAACGGGTCCTTGAAGAAGAAGAGTGGTCATCTTAGCCGCAGAAAGTTCGTCCGCCGACGGATTGTCGACCAGAGCCAACACCCCGGAACGAAGTGGGAACCCGTCGATGTCGGAGATCGATTTCCGACAGACGCGGGGATCTAGCAGGAGCGCCGCTACTGCCCCATCCGGGTGCCAAGCCTAGAGCTGCGGAAGTTACACCAGAAAGGAAGAGGGGAAGGCCCCGAAAACATCAGGGGAGCAGCCGGGCAGTTCACACCGGAGAAAGCACCACAGCTGAGCTGCCTCCGTTCGGGAGCAGAGGGAGGCCAGGGCGGTTAAATTTCAGTGTCCCCGTCGCCCGCCTCGTCCGCCGCCGTGGTCCAGGGAGGCCCAGAAAAAGCAATGGGGTCCATACCCAAGACCCTGGCCTCCACCAAGTCACAGAGGCTGGTAGGGGAGAAGAAGGACCCCGCCGCAGTAGTCGGTTCAGAAATCGGAAGTAGGCTACCTTCTGGACCCTTCTCCGTCTCAAGGGCAACCGTGGAGATCGGATTCCAAAGGGAGGAGCTGGACGACGGTGTCGGGCCGGGTAGGCTACGCCGAAGGGCGGACAAAGTGTCTCCAGACACCCTATCACCTGAAGCAACCAGCAATGAACCTTTTCGACCTCTCCGAGATCATAAGGTGCGGTCGCCTCTTTTCACCATCGACGCGCAAGTTTTCGCATTGCTCGAAGAGGTCGAAAAGCGTTATGGGCCGGGAACGGACGTAGTCGTAAGCAGTTCCGTTCGAGTTCTTAGATAGCTCAGCAAAGCAAACAAGTTGATTCTCATTTTTCTCTGTCTGTATAGACCAATGCTTCTGTTGGACGAACGCCGTGCTAGTTCAGTCAATCTAGGTTTTGACAGGTTAAAACTAACTTTAGAAAACAACCATATTTCCAGTTCACGGACATAGTGGATGTCAGGCCGGAGTCAATATAATGTTATTCCTTCTTATTTTACACCATTACTGTCATGATTGCGTGTCCCAGCAGGCTTTCAGGAATGATTATCTTTTCGCTTCAAGGGTATGATCAGACATAGGACACGGCATGACGGTTGGATTGCTGACGCCTGCTGGATCTGGGATCCTGCTGGTCAATCTGGGTGGGGTGTTGTAACGTGGTGGCTTGCCACCCGTTATGGTTACTCCCCTGACTTAAAAATTTATTGACTTACGGATTTATTACCGATGCAACTGGAAGGCCAGTGCGAACTCTAACCTTACCATTTAAGAAATGTGAATGTAAATGTATTCAGAAATGAAACTTTTTTTATTGTGTGAGTGTGTGAATGAAAGGTTGCCAAATGCCATCACGGGAAAACAATGTAAGAAGGGGACATTTGACGTCCTGCCTGGATTTCGACCTGTTGCATCTCAAGTCACAACAAAAATAACAACAACAACGGTAAACGTCACCCACTATCCATTTCCACGCGACACTCGGAATTCCGTCACTGCTCAAACACCCACGGTTCACACTGGTATACTACAACTCGCGGTCCATTTACTCACGCGATCTCGAGTACAAAAATGATACGGACAGCATCCGAATAACCCCTTATTCTTCCACCTGTCAAAACCGCACGGACCGCAGTCATCTTGCTACTACCAACATACCATTCACTTGACGACAAGCGGAACGTAAGCACGAGGCGATGGTCGGTTCACAATCTACCCTACCGGCGAGCCTGAGTGTAAGGGCAGCACTTTCTGGACGATGATTTCGCCGGGAGAAAAGCGAGGGAAGGAACGGAGGAACGGGGGAAGGAACAGCGAAGCGAGCCAAGAGAATCCAGTTTGTGTTGGCCTTTCGCACGAGCTACTAAGCCTTACTGTACCAGGATCATACAGTCTTCCCGCCAGGCTTGGCGTCGATTTTTTTCGAGAAGGCAGAAGATCATCGGGTCCAGGTAGGCGTCATGTTCGAATAAAGTGTTCATTCTGTTATTTCTGGAGTGTGTGTGAGAGTATCTTCGTGCTACTAATTAGTTTATTTGTGAGATATTTTCGGTATAAATCGGAATGGTAGAAATGTCGCTTGGACGCTCAGGCCTTCCGCCATTTTGAGAAATGCCTGTTGGCTAAAATTAAAGTAAGCTTTCGTCCGTTCCTTGCCTTTGTTTTCCTTTAGTCAGCGTTAAGTTTTTTTTGTACAAATGTTAAGTTTTAGTTTTCTGAAATTTAAATCTTTAAATTCGGGTTATGCCCTTTAGGCAGCGTCGCTCAATTATTGAAACGGGACGATGGCCGTGTAGTTGTTCTCCTTGCATAATATCTCGAAATTATTGTAACCAGTGTACAGTTCTGTGTTTTTTTTTCAAGAATATATTTCTAAACTTTTGTGAGGAAATAATAGGACAATCGCTCTCTGTGATATTTTCTCGCCCCCACAAATATTCCTCTACCACGAGCTGGGGAAGTTTCTTTTTGTAGCTTATCTAATAAAATATGAATATACGTAGCTGAGAGAATCTCTTTTGAGCGACACTATCAAGGTGTCTGGCAACAAGAGGTTATTATTTGTTACACTTTCTTTTTTTTTAAATTCAACCGTCATTATTATGGCGTCGTTCCCAGTTTCCTTTTCCATGGAGCTGGGAAGTCGTAATAAAAGATGGCGCCCAACGTGATTCGAATCCAGGGCCTCTTCACCAAGTGGGTGGAGGTGCTACCGCTAAGAACAGCGGACGGTCCTACAATCAAGAGGGCTTTCGAGGACGTTATCGTGTCACGTTGGGGAGCTCCGGAAGTCCTGCACACGGACAATGGTACCGAGCTCGCAACAAGCTTATGGAACAAATGTGCAGGGCAATTAGAATCATCCACACCACGAACCCAGTATATCATCCGCAGTCTAACCCCACCGAACGCGTAAACCGCGTACTTAGGACTATGATTGTAGCCTTCCTCCAGAAGAACCACAAGGAGTGGGATGTCCATTTACCCGAGTTCCCATTTGCCTACAATACTGCTTCACATGGTACGTTGAGGGTCTCGCCTGCCTTCCTGAACTTTGGGCGCAACCCTCCCCCTTACCGATTATTGAGAAGCGATTTTGAGAAAGGTTCTCAACATGTAAGGCCAGACGGTACGAGATGGTTAGGGCGCGTTAAACTATTAGGCCATCTGAGGGATTTAATCTGCCGAAACCTTGAGCGGGCATACGCTTCCCAAGCCAAATACTACGACGAGAGTAAACGTGCTCGTTCTTTTCGGGTAGGAGACCTCGTTCTGAAGCGTCAGCGCATGTTGTCGAGAAAGGAGGACAACTTTGCAGCTAAATTATGCGATAGGTTAGATAGGCCATATAAAATAAAGCGCAGGTTGTCTCCCTTGGTGTATATATTGATAACCGAGAAGGGAAAATACGCGGGCAAAGAGCACATTCGGCATCTGAAACCTTGCGTGCGGGACATTTGATTTACCAGAAATTTGTGTGAGTGGTGTTACTTATGGGGTTTATACATTCCTTACAGATTACTGAGAAGAAGAGGATCGTTAGGGAGAGCAGGCCCAGGGAGATCAAGTGGGTGAGGCAGGGGTCCTACCGAACCCCCTCACCCCCTGTTCCACCGCCCAGCAACCAAGAGATGCTGTCGGAGGTACGATGGATGCGGGTTCTGGATTACGATAAATTGAGTCGCCAGGGATGGCTTGAGATGGAGGCGCCAAAGCCCCGCGCTTACCAGGGTCCTACCCATAAGTCTTGTTGGGCTTGCAAACAGACGGGCCACTTAAGGGGACAGTGTCTCGATCTGGCTGGTTCCGGCCTGATCTGTTTCGGGTGCGGAGAGCCCGCCTATAAAAAGCCGAAATGCCCAAATTGCGGGGAACTCTACGCCTCGGACATGGTCTTATCAGGAAAGTGGAGGCGCCAGCCGGGGCAGAAAATCTTCCAGGGACGACCCAAGTTGGAGGAGCACCTCGTGAAGATCCACGAAGCTTGCCGTCGGAATGGTAAGCCATTACGCCGAGACTAAGGGGTACTCTACGCTTCCCTGTTCTTTCGAGTGTTTTTTTCTTTTAATTTTTCAACGTGCTCTGTCTTGACCTTATTTGTACCCTGCATATTCACGGATCAGCCGAACCAGGTACGAGACAGGCTGAACCGTGGAAGCCGCGGTCCTGCCAAACTTAAGGTAAATGACCTACGAATCCCGCTATTGGGTGAATTTCCTCTACGCGTATAATGCCCCCCTAATTCCCTTCTGCTCTTACTCTGGTCCGTGTATTGGTGGGTGCTTCGGTCATTCTTCCGCTTGTTCCACTTAAGAATCCCAAGTTTTGATATCCTGCTTCACCTTATCTTTGATATCTGAAGTTATAATTGTGATTTTTGCATGGCTTGGGTTTTATATTGAGTAGAGGGTGCGATTTTAGTGTTGGCTTAAGATTTTTTTTGTTGTGAATGGTAGAGTGCTCTTGGAGAGGTCAAGCGAGGCTTATGGTTTTACAGAACTTCCGGGTTTGCACACTCTGCCTGCCGAGGTATGAGGGGGGGGGGGCCGTGGCATCTTTTAAGCACAGGGGAGTTGTGAAAGGAGAATTTTGCATCCCTGTCACTTCATGACGTCGCTACAGTTCCTTTATTAGGGTTATGGTGGATACATTCAAACCAAAAATCTTGAAAACCAAAAGCGAAAGTCTCACCTCGACTCAGGAGCACTCACCGGAAATTATTACATTAAATATTAAGGCCATGTTAAACATAGGTCACGTGACCCAAATTATCGATTTTTTTTTGCAACAACTCACGTCCGCACCGTTATTGATATCGAGTTGATTTTTCGAGGAAAGCCTTAGAAAACAATAGGCTACGTTTGTATACAGCGTTTGGTTCAAAATTGAAAAAAAAAATTCGCAAAAAAATTTTGTTGTTGAAAATTTTGAACAAAATGTTGTATACGAACGTACTTTATTGTTTTCTGAAACTTTTCTCAAAATATCAACTCGATATCTATTCTGGTGTAGACGTGAGTTGTTGCAAAAAAAGATGTCGGTAAGGTAGGAATCGGGTAAGTTCAACATGGCCTTAAATCTGTATTATATATCCTTACATGTACTTAGTCGCTATCTGTCAATTTCGAGCTACGTCAACAACAACATTCGCCATGGATCTATTGGACTAGATTTGCCTAGTCCTGTCGTCTCTTAATCCCGACACGTTCATGAATTTGAAGGATGCCTCCGTGGACGCAAAGCACCCGGTGTTGTCTGATGATACAAATTTGTTCCCATGGTAACCAGACGCAGTCCTGGTCAAGGGCACGCCTCTGACCTCCTGTCCAATCAGACCCTCTAACAGCGCCGCCATTTTGCCTGCCTTTCAAAATCGGCAGAAAGAAGCTAGACGTCACGGTCCGTTACCCTCTGCCATAGAGGTAGCGCGTCGCAACTGACCCGTCACTTTCGCTTTTGGTCTTCGCCTAAAAGCATATCGCCCTGGTTGTGGCAGGGGAAATCGAATAATTGCGAAATAGAGAATTTAGAAATTGAGCTTCTTTCAGTGAATTCAGAATTTGACCGGATCTATTTCTTGAGATTTATTGTGTTTCCTTCAAGATTCCGTTGAGAAATGTTTAAGTGTGGAATTAGGGTTATACATTCCGATTATGTTCTCCTTCCTCC
>WSXT02198282.1:0-18997 GCA_011762715.2 Neuroterus valhalla
CCCCTTCCTGGAAAGTAACGTATTTGTTGGCTCAACATATATTTTACGTTCAATCAGCGTTTTTTCCCTGCTTATAATGACTTCAGTTTATGAAACGCTTAAATTGATAAGATTTCAAGACGAAATATATTTTATTTCCCAAACAGTACCATTAGCAACCAATTAGTTGAACTTGTAAGCAAAGAGATTAATTTTCAGCAAGAGGTTGAAGTATTAACCAAGAAGTCAAATTCGCAAATCAAGAATACGAAAATTTCAGAAGACAGTTGAATTTTCAACCCCAACTTTCAACCAAGGAGTTGATTTTTCAACAAAGAAAGATGAATTTTAAACTGAACAGTTTAATTTTCAACCAGAATAATGCTTTTTCTACCAAGAATTATAATGTTCTATCAAAAAAGGCAAATGTTTAACAAAATACATAAATTTTGATAAAAACTGTTGAATTTTAACATATTTCAATTTTCAAATGAATAGTTTCATTTTTCTGTTGAGCCATATTGAATTTTTCAGCCGGAAATACAAGCAAATAGTGGAATTTTTAACAAAAAATATGAATCCCTAAAGGACCATGTGATAGTCGTTATCTCGATCAAAAAATTCATCATTTTCAATCAAAAACAGTTGAATTACACCGCAAGAGATGAAATTCCGAAAGACTTGTTGAATTTAAAATCAAAATCACTCAACAGAAAAGATGAATTTTCGTCAAAATATATGGTTTTTCAACATTAATATTT
Organism: Neuroterus valhalla; assembly: GCA_011762715.2. Lineage (NCBI taxonomy): Eukaryota > Metazoa > Arthropoda > Insecta > Hymenoptera > Cynipidae > Neuroterus > Neuroterus valhalla. The sequence goes on from WSXT02198282.1 coordinate 741, forward strand.
TTCAATATCAATTTCTAACTGGAACTAGAATCAGTTGAAAAGTTATTCCTCCGTTAGAATATAATGATGTTTAACTGAAAAGGTGGATTCTTGAAGAATTATGTAATTGTTATCATTTCAACGCGAAAAGATTATAATTTAAAACATAAAACAGTTGAATTTAATAACACAGAAAGATTTTAATTTAGAATTTACAAAACAAAAGAAGTCAACCATAAAAGATAAATTTTTAACCAAAAGTTTGCATTTAAAACCCGAAAGGACAAATTTAAAAAAAGGAATAATTGATTTTTAACAAAAGGAATAAATATTACAAAAAAATGGATTTACAACAAAATAGCTTAACTTTCAACCATAGAGTGTAATTTTCTCACAAAAAAAGATGAATTTAAACTGAACAGTTAAAATTTCCAACCAGAATAATGCTTTCTCTACCAAGAAGAATAATGTTCTACCAAAAAAGGCAAATGTTTAACAAAATACATAAATTTTCAACAAAATTTTTGAATTTTGAAGTATTTCAATTTTCAAATAAATAGTTTAATTTTTCTATTAAGCTATTCAATTTTTCAGCCTAAAATACAAGAAATTAGTGGAATTTTTAACAAAATATTAGAATTCTTGAAGGAACAGGGGCTAGTTGTTATTTTAATCAAAAAGTTTTGTATTTCAAATCAAAAACAGTTGAGTTACACCGCAAAATTATTTTTTAACATTAATATTTTTCAATATTAATTTTTGACTGGAAAAAGAATAGTTGGATTATCAGTTTAAAAATTGATTCTCCGTAAAAAAATACTAATTTCCAACCAAAAAGATCGATTCTCGAAGAAACATGGAATAGTTGATATTTCAATGCAGAAAGAATTTAATTTGAAATATTAAACAGTCGAATTAAACAACGCAAAAGGATTTTAATCTAAGATTTATAAAACAGTAGACGTCAACCAGAAAAGATAAAATTTCAACCAAACGTTTGCATTCACAACCCAAAAGGATGAATTCTTAACGAAAAGGATTAACTCTCTACCGAAAAACATAAATTTTTAACTACGAAAGAAAAATGTTTGATTAAAAACATCAATTTCCAACCAAAAAAGGAATAGTTACATTTACACTCGAGGAAATTATTTTGAAACAAAAGAAACGAAGTTTCATTAAAATAATCGGAGATTTAACGAAAAGGATGAATCCTCAACGAGAAAAATCTGCACGCTGCGCGAGCACATTCTCATGGCACGCTACGCGCGTGGCTCGCTTCGCTCGCAGGTTTAAGCGCGCCTGGTGCGCGCGTCATTCAGATCTCGCGCTTCGCGGTCGACTATTTACGTGCTTGATTCAGTTTACAGTGTAATATACCGAGTTGCAAATATTGCAAAACTGTTGAAAACCTCTTCTTCTATGAAGATCAGTAAATTGTTTTTTTTTCTTTGTGATGAAAATTGAAAAAAAATTAATGTTACGTAAGGCTCTACTGGTCTTAAGGAACACTTTCTAATTACAGTACTTGCCACCTATATTCACGATAGTCACGATTGAAACAGGAAAGATACGCCTAGTTGAAAATATTTCAAATAAAACTAGAAGGTCTTTCTTAGGTAAACAATTTTTCTATCCAATATTTCTTCTTGTCTCTGATTTTTGGCTGAGAAATGGTATTTTTCATTTATTGTAGATGCGAAGTCTCAAGAATATTTTTAGATCTTTTCAAAATGGATCATTTTGGTCCTTAAAATTTTTTTGCACCTTGCAGAGTTTGAGCGGAAATTTGCACTTTTGATTTTTCAAAAAGCTATTTCGATGGATAAAACCAGAACCGTTTGTCAAAAATGGCTAGTTAATGAACTCGTCCTTTCTTTTCCGGCCTTGAAACATGGAGATTTCATTAAATCCACGAAAGTCAATTTCCGCATCAAACCAATACCTTCGTATTCCGAATGAGGATGTTGAAATAAACTTCCAACAAAAGAGTTCAACATTAAGGCAAATAGTTAAATGATCAACCATGAAGATGAGTTTAAAGTCAAGAAGGTTAATTTTATACTAAAAGACTATTAACAAATAAAACACGAGAAATTTCCAACCAGATGGTTGGAATTTTTATTTTTACCCAAAAAAGAGATATTCACATTTTCGCCGAAAGAAATTAATTGTTAACTATGGAATTAAATGAATTCTTAACAAAATTGCTAAATATGTGACCAAAGAGATGAGTCTCGACAAAAAAAAAATGATGGATAACAAAGTAGTTCAACTTTTAACCAAGCAGTAGAATTTCCATCCAAAAGAGATCAATCATAAACAAACAGTATTCGAAAAAGCAAACAACAAAAATCAACTTTTAATAAAAAATGGTTGGATTTTTGTATTGAACTGTACCGTTGTAGGGGCCATCTTTTGAAAAATTAGAAAACTTTGTATTAATTTAGAAATAGACCACTGACCCCCATCTCCCCTGTTACCAACCATAGTTCCCGGCTTGATCCCCCCCCCCCTCCCCCTTGCTACTAAACTGGTAATGTAGTTTAAGAATGGTCCCTTGTTAAGGTCACGGTTTGAAGTTTTTTTTATCCCGAGGGTTCAGTCAAAAACTTAAATCAATTTTTTTGTTCTGTTTTTTGTTTCAGGATAATCACATTTCACTGCAATTATGACCCAACGATGACTCAGCAGACCCATGCCCAAGCCCAACGCCCTGCGAGGTTCTCGCCTCAAGAGACCGTCAAGGTAAGTTTTAGAAAATTTTCAAATTTTCATTCCAAATTGAAGATAAAGCCTTTCAAAAAGACCACGTATGGGAATAGAACTAAAGTGAAACAGTAAAAACTGGTCACTCTAGTATGTTGTGGCCCAACCAAAAACTATTAATCGTTCACTCTCAGATATAATCTCAATAAGAAGTGATTTATTCTTCTCATCAAACTCCAATGAATATTTCTCTCTCTCTCTCTCTCCTCCCATACACAGCTGTAATTAGCGATACAACTTTTCTTACCCTTTTCGGACTATATATCTATCTGGAAATTACTTCACGATAGCAGAATGACAATTCCACCCTTGTAGGGGTTAATCCTGTCCGTACGTGTCTGACTAAACTCGACCTTGTATCACTTCACACCCTGGAGGTACATTCGCAATTTCGCATACGGACTGTAGGATGTCGTTAGTTACACATGACACTGCGCAGTCCATTCATATAATTTTACAAACGGATGGTCAAAAAGTCTCTCAGAAATATTCAAATACTAATAACTGTTTTTTAATTGATTCCTGTTTATGATTTGGTGTGAATAGCACGCGACTTTGTCACCTCTCATACATGTCTTTTGCATCCAGCAACCCTTCTGACGTCGGTTTGACGCTTCTTCCCCTGGTTTAATTTTCCGTGTCGCTGATCAAATTTCCTGACAATGAGACTTGTAATGAAGCCGAAGCAACGCGTTTGATGGGATACATTTTTTATAGATGAATATGCAATTATAGACCTCGCAGAGGCAGATTCTTCAGTTTTTTCGTTTATCGATTTATTTGTTTTTTTGTCAAAAATATTTTTTATGATCATATAAGAATGATAACTGTATAGTCAAGGAAAATGATTTAATTCTCAAAACATTTTTAAACAATGCCCAATAGTAGATTCAATCTGTCAAATTTTGTGGAAAAAATACCATAAAACATTTTTTCGCGAAAATCGCTTTCAGAAAGCTTAACCTGAAAAATGCGGGATCGTTTAGGGGCGTGTTTTTGAGAAAACTCAAAAAGTTTTTGGATTTGAAATATCTCGGAAATTATTTTTTTGGGAAAATTTGTGGAGACAAAAAATGTTGATGGCAATGTTTTCTACAATTATCCTCATTGAGTCGACATGCTGCGATGAAAAGTGCAATTAATAGATGGTGCTAGGGTACCAAAAAAGCGTTTTCTCGCATTTTAGCACAGGAAGAAATTTTTTATCGCAAAACTATCAATAAGAAAGTTGTTTGTTTCAAAAAACCTACGAAATTTATATGAAAACTTTTCTTGTCTTACTTACCGTTCATGAGTTAAAGTGTGACAAACCTGTCACCGTGGATTCCCCATTGTTTCCGACGAGTGCAATGTTAAATAATTCATTACCTTAGACTAAAAAAATAATTTTTTTGCAAAACTAGGCTGACTTCAGTATTGAACGTGATTTAAAAAGGTTTTTAAAATTTTATACGCTTTTTTGGTACTTTAGCGCCATCTAATCATTGCACTTTTCATCGCAGCATGTCGGCCAAATGAGGAAAGTCGTAGAAAACATTACTTCAAGCTTTAATCTGTTCAATACAAAGTACTTCCTCAAGATTGATATAAAAATAACAGTGTAAGATCGAACATCATGATTTTCGTTCTCCAATTATTAAAGCAGCCCACAAATGATGTTATAATAGTCCTAGATAACCTACAAAAAATTTGCGAACAAGTTTTTGTATTCAGGATAATTGATACCTTAGTTCCTAAATAATCGTGGTATGGATCTTGAGAAACTTTTTAATGTCATCTGACGACCAAGTGTTACATTTTTTCAGCCCCAAATTCAGTGGATTGTCTTTTCAAAAAGGCAGTTAGCTTTGCATAGGTATTCAGTTTTACGACATTAAGGGCCTAATACGGGTGCAATATTTTTCAGAGTACACAGACTCTCACTATTTAGGTACCCTCAGTCAGAGTTATTGGAATTTATAATTATTCACTAACTGATAGCGCAATAACTCGAGAACTTTTAACAAAACAGATTGCGGAGCACTAAGCTCTAGCTGCCAGACTGTCACTAGTCGACTGTTCCCAAATAACAAAGTAGTATTCACACTGCCCTTCAGATTTCGCCAGTATACAGTATAAAGTGTAATCCACAACATTAAATATGCAAACTTGCAAAAGCCTGAAGATATCAACAACAGTGTTTAAAGTTACCGATCCCAGTATCGAAAGTAACTTATTTCGAAAATTTTTTGCACACAGTCTGCTCGAATAATCTCATCTGGGCACAATTAAGAAGAATAAGAACGTCAACTTTTGAATTGGGCGTTGCAAAAAAAAAAACATTTTTTTATGATACCTCTCATCATTAATAATCAGAATGTAGGAAAATTTCAGTAGAATTCTGCTGAACTAAAATATCACATAAAATCAATCAGTTTTGAGGAGGGTATATTTGAACTCTTTATACGTATCTACTGTTTTCATTTTCTTATTGTAAATTTTATTATGAAGCATTCCAAATTTTTTTACGATTTTGTTAATAGCCTCAAATTTTGTTCCGTTTCGATGGACCCGATTTGGAAATTCTCATTTCAAAGTGTTCAATTTGATTTTTTACCTTCAAAATTGAATAATTCAATATGAGATTTACAATAAGGAAATTAGGTTATTGTTATTCAGGCTTTTAAAATTGTACCTTCTCAAAAATTACCATTCATAACTGGATTTAAGGTCAAACAGTTTTGGTAGGGAAGCATTGAGAATTGTGATATTTAAAGTAGGAAGTCTTAATAGGTAAACAGCGATAAATTCAAACATTTAATATTTACTAATCATGGATTAAAAGTATATTGGTATACTCCACGATCTATATATATATAAATGAATGTTTATCTGTATGTCCTTTAGAGAATCGTAAACTATGCATTTGATCATGTAATGATCTTAAGCAAAGTTGTCCATGAGCCCACAAAGGTTTCTGAGTCAGTACGACCAATTTTCGACAGATTGCGCCACTTTCATTCGTATTTTTTCCTGCGGCGGCAAAGCCGCCACCACAGGGCGCAGTTAGTTTTAAATAAAAACAGTCATAATTAATTATGTTGAATTTCATTGGATTAATTTTATTTCCGATTTATCCATCGTCGATGTGAGTTTCTTGAAATTGTTGAAAATTTCTTGAAATTGCAATGGAAAAATTTCAATTGATAATTCGACAAGTATTCATGCTATGAATTTATCCATTCCACGATTCAAACTTAAAAATTACATTCGTTTCAAAAAAATGAAGTAAGGTATATTTTAAGGTATACTTTATACTTTCGTATAAAGAATTCTCAAAATTTGTCTCTCTAATTCTAAGTTCAAAATGATTTAGCTTTGAAACTCCCCAGTTTCAAATTATTCAATATTCACATTTTTTCATCTTGGAAGGAAAGCTTCTTTTGAGTGATTCCGTCTTCTATTTCGTACATATTATTACAGATGGCTTCTATGATATTAGTTATAACCACCTGGTTTCTTTTTATTGTCATGATGAATTCAATGAATGATTACACTGTATTTACAGATAAGAGATAATATTGATGTTTTTCCATTTGATGCAATTACGGGTAGTTCATGAAATAAGCGTCGAAAATTTGTGGAACATAGATATTGCTCTAATTTAAGAAACGCAAAATATCGAATTTTGTAACTTCTTTAAATCTTTTCTCTTCGAAGATACAGCAAAAAGAATTTTCTCATCCTAGCTTTTCAATCTCCAAGAAGTCAATTTTCCAACAAAATCGCACCCTTTCCTACACACTACAGCATGAACTCCGATTTACTTTCAATTCCGCATGATTGCACGGATATTTTTCCACTCTGTTAAGTATTTCACCTTTCCTTCAGTTTTTTGAACACTGCGAATGTTTGCGTACTCTCAGATTCCGGGTTTGCCCAACCACTTATACGCGTGCGAATCGCTTGTGGTTTTTGGGTTGCAGTAATCGTCGTTTTGTGAGGGTTTGCCTTTTAGGTTGAATTCAAGAGAGAGAAAGAAATAGAGGAAGTGTGAGGAGGAGGAGGAGGAGGTGATAAAGGAAAGGGTAAAGAGGGATGAGACGGGGGAAGGGGGGGAGAAGAGAGAGATTTGAACCACGCCCCTGCTATGAGAACGAGATGATACCATAGCCGAACCTAAGGGTTCCTTTTCCTACCCCCGAAAGCCACCCTCTAACGCTACCGAAACCTTCCTCGCAGCCTCCATAGATAATTAAAGATACAACGCCTCCACGTCTCTCGCTTCCAGCGGAGATCGTGAGGGGGTGGATGAAGCGTGGAGGGTGAAATAAAGGGGGAAGAGGGATGCTCGTACTAAATTGGCTTACGCTCGCAGAATCTTGCCACTTTCTCTCTTACTCGCTCGCAAATTTCCTCCAACACCCCTCTCACATCCCTCCGGCAAATTTACCGGAAAACACGTATCCGTTGGTCCAGCCACTGACTCCACTCTGTTTCTGCTACGCTTTTCGGAGTGAGACCTTCTGTCTAACGTCCTGGCGTATTCGGGCTAAGTTTACGCGGATGTAGTCTGGTTCCTTGAGTAAACACGCGACGATAATTAATTGGTGGGTTGGAATCTTCAAAGTTCTGTCCCGCCATTCTTGAGTTATTCTGTGAATTAGGGAAGATTGATTCAGACTGTTGAGATATTCATTCAACCTAGGAAAGGTTGTGGCGAAAATATATCCATCTGTGTGTCAGAAGATACTATAAAAATTTCGAGCCGCCGTCGTGTCAGGAATAACCCCTCTCTACCCCTTCTACGTGACCATTACCTCGCATTACCCCTCATACCCCCCCCCCCCGTGTCTGCACATTGGTACCCCCTCTATCTCATGTACTTTTCTATGTAGGTTCTCTTTCTGAGCCTATCGTTTTCCGAACCCCCTATCCTTTTTTATTCCCCTATCCCTTATGAATTTCATTTTTACCTCTATCTACCTGCTGACGCTACCTCAAACCCTTCTAACCTGCCTATATCTCCACTCCATCCGTACTAGCGTTCTACTCCCTATCACAATCCTGGCATACTCTATTTTTCCTAGTCTATTTCATAATTCTGTCCTTCTTTTCTTAAAACCCTTCACCTCCTTCTTTTTTTCCCTTCCTCTATCTCCTATTCACCCCTGATGTCTTCCCGCACGTTCGTGTGACACCCATTTTTTCTTTCAACATCAACAGCTTCGATGAGATTGTTTCCAAAAAGCACCAATAGCTCTTCAAGTGACACAAAAAAAATACAAAGGAAAGAATGATTCAGGTTAAAATGCTAGGTGTTATCTTGGAGTGCAAAAAAAATGAAGATCGGCGAATGGGAAATGATGGATCGCTAATTTTTTATTTTAACCTCACTGACCTTCTATCTTTTGCACGTCGAGATTACCCCCGATCAGTTTTACCTGATTCACTTTGTAACCCTTTTTTTCTCCTGTGGCTAAGTAAAAGTACCCAAGAAATATAGCAGCTCTAAAATGTGTACACAAACTGTATTACTAGGTTTACATCCAATTCAAAATTTACGTACACCAACAAATAAGGGTGTGAAATAATAACCAAGAATCTAAATGAATTATATGATTTTCAATACAGTTTTTTGGAGACTAATAATGGGAATATTTGTTTATACTCTCTCCTTTTTACGGGCTTGAGAGTCACATATAACACCTCTCTCCCCTACATTTACCCTACATTCAACATTTTTTTTGGATCGAATATCTTTTTTGGTTTTGGTGCTATCGCGGAACTTTCACGATAAAAGTTGTAATTCACACGATCCTCTACAATTTTTGTTTGAAACCTTTTTTTGTCACTCGGTAGTTGTTAGTGCTTGATTGCGAGCGCTGTGCCGTACTAAATTATTTCAAGTATCGTTCATGGAATGGATCTCAACATTTTTCCTCTTTCTTTTTCATTTTTATCAATTAATGATAGTTTTGACTTTTTTTTGTGTGCAAGATTTATATTGCAATTATCTTTTATTTGTTATTTGTTATTTTGAATTTTTCTTGTTTTCAAACTTAACTTTAATTATTTCTTACTGGTTTGTCGGAAGAATAAGTGGAAAATTCTCAAAAATAGAGAATGAGAAAATTTTTACAGGAACTCGATTACAAAACTTATTTACTAAAATTGTGAGATTCATGTTACGAAACTCACGATTTTTAATTTATGAATATGCAATCTGTAATAAAATTTCAAGGTTCTTGATCAGTTTGAGTCTTTTTTTTTGTTTCATATGGTTTGAAATATAATTAAACAATAAAAAACATAAGGATATTACATAGGCAATGAGAAGAAATTTACAAAAAATGAATAAATAAGAAAAATCACGTAAAATGGAAACTTTGAGTCGAGAAATGTTTGATTTTTTTCAAGGTAATGTAACAAAATTTGAAAATTTATTGAGGTATGGATTTCTTGCTTCAAGGGTTATATTTGCTGATGTAGTGAACAAAAACTTTGATGATACAACCATTTTTGGTCAAATCATAAATCTTAGAAAAAGAAAAAAATAAAATAACTACGAGAATCGCGCTTTGATTTCAAAAATCGTAGTATTTTTGAAATATTCTGCGAGTATCATTATACTACCAAAATATTATGTCATAGAAGTTTTTTTTCTCAGTTTTTCATTAAATATTCACTTTCGGAAAGAAAATTTTTTTTACAGAGCTCAATAAATTTTGGAATTTTTTCACCTCACAGTTAAAAAAAATCCGAAACTTTTCAACTTAAAAGTTTCCAAATTGCTTGAATTATTTTATAAGTTTTTTTGAGAAAAATGTTGTGATTAATTGCTAATGTATCATTTTCAAATCCTCCGAAATGTGTTATTATATTCTGAATTTAACAAACAATTTTTTTGCGTCTCGAATATTATCAACAGCCTATTTATAGCAGCGTAAAATTGTTGAAAAGTTTAACTCAAAGTTCAGCACCACATAATTTTTTGGAAAAAAATTTAGATAAATATAGTAAAATAAGATGCATGACTTTCGAAATTTGTCGGTACATTATTATGATGAACAGAAAAATTTTGGTAAACTCACGCAACATGACAACTGTCGAATTGAAAAATTATTGATATTTTTTACATAATAATCAAAGTAATCGAAAAAATCTATTGAACTATAAAACTTTACTTTGACGATGGTAAATCCTTACAGAATAACTGAAACAACACATTTTGTAACTGAACCAGTTTTAGTGAAATTATAGAATTTCAAATAAATAAATCATAAAGATGATTGACGTGATTGCCCGTGGATTTCAGAAAATCATAGTTTTCAAAAATTATTATTGGTGAATGAACATAAATACAAAATAATGTTTAATTACCTATCTTGTTAATTAAAAAAAATTGAAGGACAATATACTGATGCAACATTGAAATTTTTAGGCATGTTTACAGTAGCGTGAAATTGTTGAAGAAATATAACGATTTTTTGGAAATTTGTGAAACAAAAAAAAACTAAAACTGATCAAGAACCTCAAAACTTCATCACAGATTGCATATTCATAAATTGAAGATTGTGAGGTTTGTGATATGAATCTCACAATTCCAGTAATTAAGTTTTGTCATCGAATTCCTGTAAAAATGTTCTCATTCTCCATTTTTGAGAATTTTTGATTTATTCTTCCAACAAACAATAGAAATCAGATGAATAATCGTATAAAATTATGTTGAAGAATAGTGAATAATTGGAATGCTAATAAGAAATAATCGAAGTTAAGTTTAAAAACAAGAACAATTCAAAATAAAAATAACAAATAAAAGATAATTGCAATATAAATCATACACACGAAAAAAAAGTCAAAATCATACTTAATTGATAAAACTAAAAAATAAAGAGAAAACATTTTTGAGCTCCATTCCGTCAACGAAACCTTAAACAATTTAGTACGGCACAGCGCTCGCAATCCAGCACTTCCAACTACCGTGTGACGGTGCGTGCTTCTTTCAGACTGCGGTGAGTAAAAAATTGCTCTTACAACAAAAATTTTTTGATAAAAATTGAAGAGGATCGTGTGAATTACAACTTTTGCCTCAAAAGTTTTGCGATAGCACCGAAATCAAAAAAGATATTCTATCCAAAAAAATTTTCAACCCCTGTTTTATTTTTATAATCAATTTTTAAGCAACAAATAAGTGAAATATGAAAAAACATCTAATATATTAATTTATAAAACTTATCTTTCTCATGAAAAATAGTATAAACTGTTTTCTTGATCAAATCAAAAATACGACTGTTATTCACGATATAAGGAATCACCCCTTAATTCAAGATGGGGGACAACCTGCAAAGGGTTGATATTCGAAAACTTGGATTTAGGCTCTCTGTATGGGACCCTAAAAATGGAAAAAAATAAAATGAAAGATATTTGAAGTAAATGATGAATATCGGAAATTCCTCCCTTTTTCAAATTCAAAAATTGAAAGGTAAGGGTGCAAGGCCCCCTAGTTGATTCGTATTATGGCTAGACAATTGATTGAGATTAGTTATTCAATTTTCAAATTTTCTTGTGCTCACAATATTATTCCTAGATTTCCATTTGGAAGTGCATTCAGCGAAAATAGTTCTGCATCAATATGAGATATTGGAGAGACAATCAGTTTTAATCTACCGTTTCGTAATAGCTTCGATATCTTGAAGAAATGACTTTTCACCCCTCTCCCATCGACTATAAGACTATGCTTCTCGTATTCGAAGCATGCAGTAGAGACTCGTAATTCGAAGGTTCAGATACGGCTCAAGCTATTCCGGAGATTTATTCTCATTAGATGTACATCAAGATTTATGCTCTCTGAGTAAACGCATATTTTAGGTTTCATTATTTGTTACGTTTTGTGTTTACGAAGAACTCCACCACATTTTTCAACTTTGGGGTAGTTCAAGTCGTACGTAACTCACCAGTCCAGGGTTTCACAATAATGGAAAATACAAGAAAAGTTGGAAAACCATGTGAGATAGAGGGAAAGGGATGTCAATATTCAGCATTTTAATTGTTTTGGTAAACATTTTTGGAAGGAAGTTCCTTACACGAGGGTAGAGAGATTTCGTGAGTAAAGACCTTATTCACAAAAAGTCGCTGTGACGTCATAAAGTACCGTAACGATGACGTTACCTGAAACGTAACGCTGAAAGCGTTATTGACTTTAGAATATGTGACGCGCTACGAGAAAAGGGCCCTTAGCAGCCTTGCGCAGATTTTACAGGAGAATGGAAAGAAGAAAGGAAGAGCCGGACGATCGCTGTTCTGAACGCCCAATTCAACAGTCTTTTTAAGTCTGAAATCTTGCGCGGAGAATTTTTCTGATTTCACCAATCGAAAGAGCAAGTTTCAAACTATAATGAATGCTCATAATCAGAAAATCAATTTTTTGCTGCTAAGGGCCCTTCTCTCGTAGCGCGTCACATATGATACCGGTCGAAATTTTTACGAGCATCGTTGGAGCAGCGCTAGCATTGGGGTCCAGAGAGGGATATCTGATACCGGTGGAAATTTGAACGAGCATCTTTTACGACCTATTGATTTTACGAAAATGAAACCTGCTGCATTTCGCAAAATTTTCAACTGATTTTAACACATTTGGTATCTTATCGTTATTAGCTTTACAACAAACTTTTCATCACAAAAATAGGTCTACTTCTGCGATTTTTGCTATTCCATTATCGTTTCGTAATAGAATTAAAAATGGCTCCATTTTTGTGATTCAAGTTTTGATTTACTGATAATTATGAAGGACTCTGAATGTACATAGGCTGATGTAAAATTGGGCAAAAATTGCCTTGTAAATATGACATGAAAGAGGAGCGTGAACGATCCTTACATACTCTCAAAGACGAGCATTGACCTAATAAACCGTTTCAAATTTCAACGACTCCTACTCACAACTTGTTTACCAAGAGATATATGACACCGGTTGAAATTTTTACGTGCATCTTTTACGACCAATTGATTTCAAGAAAATGCAACCTGCTGCATTTCGCAAAATTTTCAACTAATTTTCACACATTTGGTATCTTATCGTTATTAGCTTTACAACAAACTTTGAATCGCAAAAATCGGTCTATTTTTGCGAATTTTGCTATTCCATTATCGTTTCGTAATAGAAGTAAAAATGGCTCGATTTTTGTGATTCAAGTTTTGATGTACTAATAATCATAAAGGATTTTGAATGTATATTAGCTGATGTAAAATTGGGCAAAAATTGCCTTGTAAATATGACATGAAAGAGGAGCGTGAACGATCCTAACATACTCTCAAAGACGAGCAATGACATAAAAAACCGTTTCAAATCTCAACGACTCCTACTCACAACTTGTTTACCAAGAGATATATGACACCGGTTGAAATTTTTACGTGCATCTTTTACGACCAATTGATTTCAAGAAAATGCAACCTGCTGCATTTCGCAAAATTTTCAACTAATTTTCACACATTTGGTATCTTATCGTTATTAGCTTTACAACAAACTTTGAATCGCAAAAATCGGTCTATTTTTGCGAATTTTGCTATTCCATTATCGTTTCGTAATAGAAGTAAAAATGGCTCGATTTTTGTGATTCAAGTTTTGATGTACTAATAATTATGAAGGATTTTGAATGTACATAAGCTGATGTGAAATTGAGCAAAAATTGCCTTCGAAATATGGCCTGAAAGAGAAGCGTCAACGATCCTCATCAAGACATGTCATATTTTTTATATATCACACCGGTTAAAATTTTTTCGAGCATGGTTCACAATGGTTTACATGGTTCACATGGTTTACATGGTTTACATTTCGCAAAATTTTCACAGATTTGATACCTTATTGTTATCAGCTTTTCAACAAAGTTTGAATCCCAAATGTTGGACTATTTTTACGATTTTTGATATTTTTCGAAATTATCTCTTCGTAATAGGAAAAAAAAGTAAACGTGTGCAAATGACACGCGTGAAAAACGAAGTTCCCTTCGTCACCTAACAAATACTGAATATAAACGTTCTTCAAATGTCTATATAAAAGTAATGTGTGTCTGTGAAACATGCAGTATTCACGGAGTTTTGAATGCGTATATACGTACGTCCTTGCTCCTTAGCACGCATACGAAACTCCATTCTCACCGTATGTTTCGAAGACACACATTAGTTTCATATAACTATTTGAGGAACGTTTAAATTCAGTATTTGTTAAGCGATTGAAGGAACTTCTTACCTTACGCGTGTCACTTGTTTCGTTATTTGAGGATTCGATTCTGAATAATTGTTTATTTCTTCGATTGAGTTTTAAAAACTCGCCAAATAACCTAACCTGAAAGAGTACAAAAAACAAAAGAAGCTAAAGAAAACATTGCTTCGAGTTTTATAGGGTTCGATCAGGAAAGAATATCATGAATTAAAGATAACCCATTCTCGTGCAAGCCACCGATTTTCTCTCGTTATCTTTATTTTTTCTATCTAACGACAAAACTCGTCTCCAGCGGTTCACGAGATCCGATAAGCTCTTCCTCTCAATCTTGAATCCCTCGTGTTTCAGATGCGTATTATTCTGGTAACGGTTTTACCTGAAGAGGAGGGAGCCTGAAAATGGCCGTGTGGAAGTACAATCGACTGAGATAAGGCCGAGTTTTTTGCGCGACCGAATTTTCCGCACCCCTGACTCAAAAGGGCTTTTTGCGTCACGATAAGACCTTAATCGAAGATTAATATTAGCAGGGCCATTTCAGTCGAACCCGCTGTCACGCATCGCGATAATATTAGGGGGTCCATAAGCTTTTTGGGTCACAATCCAAGTCGTTTGCGACTTCTTTAGATTAAAACTTGCTACTGTCGTCGGAAGTCTGCAAAACGTTTTGGAGGTCAAAATTTCCAAATTAGGGGTCAGAGAACGCTTCGCGCTCGATAATTTATTTACATCGCGATGCGCGCTCGTTTTATTTCAAAATGTAATGCCTAAATCTCTACTTTTGAAGAGTTTCTTAAATGTGTTTCGATTTGAGATGCAAATTGAATTTATTTACTTAAGGCTCCATCGGCCTTACGGAACACATTTCTAGTACAATATTTGTGCTCGTTTGTAAATTTTTCTATGTTGGCCATTCCTAGAAGACCTATAAGTTACTAGGAACAACAGGGAATTTAATAGAAAATTTTTCGATTTCCGAGAGGAAGGAAAACTCCAATTTTTTCCCTAGAAATTACTATGGCTCTAAAAATTATTCACTTCTTAATATACATATACTGACCGATGCTTCTGACAGATTTTTTTTCTGCACTTATTCAAAGAAAATATCACTGATCACTAAAAATGAAACTATTTTCTAACTTCAAAAATGAAAATTCAACTAATATAGATACTAATAAAAATTATTTTGCTGAAAAAGACGTATTTTTAACTAAATAGTTGAATTGTCGACCAAGAAACATTGGGATTTCCGAACGGAAAAGATGAATGTTCAAGGAAGAAATGAAATTTATCAAAATATATGAAGATTTAACCAAATAGTTTAATTTTCAAATAAATAATATCCATTTTCAACAAAATACTGAATTTCCATCCAAAAAGATTTTCCAGTCAAGAAGAAGAAGACGAATTTCAACTAAAGTCCTCTAGAAAACAGTCATATCCACAACAAAAAAGATTATTCTCGACAAAAAAGATATGATATTAAAATAGAATAGTTTAATTTCCAACAAAAGAGTGAAGAAGAAAAAAATGTTACAGAATAACTATATTGTTTGATTTTCCAAACTAAAAAGACAAATATCCCATGAAGATTAAGAAATGTTCAATAGAAATAAAGTTCCTGTCAAAAGGGAAGAATTTCTACTCCGAAAATGTTGTTTTTCAACAAAGAGGTTAATTTTTCTATGAAAGGTTGAATTTTTCATCAGAAATGACGAATTCTCTACGAACCACCTAAATATCCAAACAAAAAATATTAATTTCTAACATGAAAAGTCCTTTTCAATCATGGAGTTGAATTCTCTATCAAAATGGTTAAATTTCCAACAGAAAAGATGACTTTCCAACAAAGAAAGATTTTTTAGTCCAAAGAAAATAAATTTCACTAGAACAATAAGGAGATTTTGAACAAGAAGACAAATTATCTGCAAAAAAGTTAGATTTTTATTTAAAAAATTGAATTTTTTAGAATAAAAAGGACTTTCCAACAAAATGGTCGAATTTTCAAGGTAGAGCAATAGAATTTCTGTTGGGAGAGAGAGAAGGATTTTCATACAAAAAAGACGAATTTCCTATAAATTATAAATCTCCAACCTTGCAATATAAATTTTCAACAAATAAGTTCATTTTGAACCAAGAATTTCTAATCCAAAATGACAAATTTCCAACACAATAATACAATGTATAACAAAAGAAGATGGATTTTCCACTGAAACTTCAATAAGACCCAAACAGGTCCCGACCCAAAATCCTTGGTTTACCTATTCTAATCAGGACCCAACTAAAGCTCGTCTTAAGCAAAAGATGAGGGTTAACTAGACGCTCGCAGATTTTCCTGCGGCATAGAATGGAATAACTTAACAAAGCCTCGAAGTTTGCTGACTAGAACTTACATGTACAGTTGTTCTAGTAAGTATCTGACCACTGCTTTGATTCTAATAGGGACAATATAGGGCAATTGCTACGTGGCGTGGAAAGGAAGACACTTGATTTTTGGCTGGGATTGAAAAATTTGAATAAAAAAGTGTCGAGTTTCCAATTCTTGAAATGGAAAAAATGTTAACATCGATGAATGTAATTTTTTAATTTCAATGACTGTATAAAAACTGGAAAATCATACACTAGCATGGCTTTGTAAATTAATTGGTTTTCCTTAAAAAAGTATTTCCTGATTTTGTTATTGTTATAATTCCTATATCTGAAAGATTTACAAGTCATCAGGAGCAACAGGGAAGTTTTATAAAAAATTGTCTAATTTCCAGGTGAGAAGGAAATTTAATGTTGAAGGGTTCATATTTGAAATTGTCCACTATACACCAGAATTGTTTTCGTCATTGCAAATGTTTAATTGCAATGACTGTGAAAACCCTATTATTTTTTAGACATTTTTCCCGCAGGATTTCAAGGATTTTGGAATTTTTTTACTGAATTGAATCATTGGCATTGGAACCACTGGTTCTTCAGTGCCTTATTTCTACTGATAGATTCAATGGACTAATATCAAAAATTATTTATATTTTAATCAATCTTCAACAATGAGGAAACAGTTTTTACATTCTTATTCTGAATGAGAAAGTATTGGTTTTATGTGAAAAAAACTTTCGCGGATTTAATGAAATCTCCACATTTTGAGACCCCCTGAACCAGAAAAAATGATTTTTTAGAAGGTGTCTGTCTGTCTGTAGTCTGTAGTGTGTAGTCTGTACTCTGCAGTCTGTAATCTGTAATCTGTGTACTCGATAACTTTCGGAAGAATGATCATATTGGATTGCGCTTTGGCACAATTTTTCAAAGTCGCAAAAGAAAGGACGAGTTCGTTATCCAGCCATTGTTG
Organism: Neuroterus valhalla; assembly: GCA_011762715.2. Lineage (NCBI taxonomy): Eukaryota > Metazoa > Arthropoda > Insecta > Hymenoptera > Cynipidae > Neuroterus > Neuroterus valhalla. The sequence goes on from WSXT02198282.1 coordinate 18,017, forward strand.
ACCAATGGTTCTGGTTTTATACATCGAAATCGCGTTTTGAAAAATCAAAAATGCATGTTTCTGCTCAAACTATGCAAGGTGCAGAAAATGTTGAGAGTCAAAATTAATTATTTTGTAAAGATCTAAAAATTTTCTTGAGACCACTTTCTTCATAAGATGCATATTTTTTGTTTAAATCGTGAAAAACGTTACAAAAAATGAAAATTTTCTTTTTTCAGCAAAATTATGTGAGATACGAAAAGATGAAAAGCACCAAAATTGTTAACCTTGAAAGAATCTACAAATTTACTACTGACTATTTATCGATAAGACGAATAGCTTTCGTTTTATTCGCGATAAAGCGCCTAAAAAAATAAAAAATCTGCCCGCTACGCGCGGCTCGCTTCGCTCCCGACTTCGAGCGCTCGTCATTCAGATCTCGCGCTTCGCGCTCGGCTTCATACATGCTTGATTCAGTTTACAGTGTAATGCATACATATAATTTCAAATATTACAAAACGGCTGAGAACCTCTACTTCTATGAAGATTATTGAATTTTTTTTCATTTTTGATGAAATTTTTTTAAAAATTAGGTTCAGTCTGAAAAGCCAGAAAAGTTCCTGTAAGAATAATAAAAAAATAATGCATGAATCAAATTTGTTTTCTGCATCCTCAAAAAGAATGCGAAAAGTAATGAAGAATACGTTGGAAGTGAAAAATGTTTGATTAAATCATTTCTTTAGAATAATTCTTACAGGAATCACAACAAAATAAAATGCTGCAAAAAATCTATATTTTAGTTTCATGATTCGATGCCACTGATCGCTACTGGCACTCTAAATTCCTTGGAATGAAAGTTCATTCTCTTAGAATGAAAGTTCATTCCGTGTAACGACTGAAAAATGTTCATTCTCTTAGAATGAAGTAATTCATTCCAAGCTAGGAATGAAACTGTCTCAGTCCTACCTTGGAATGAATTCTCATTCCAACTGGAATGAACGG
>WSXT02198293.1:3397-18997 GCA_011762715.2 Neuroterus valhalla
GTATCCAACGCGTGAGCAACGGTGTAAATAATTGTCATTCGTCAAATCCCCTCTCTTACAACCTTGGATGCGTTCATTCGGTGATAGCGATGTGGAAAGGGATCCTCGGTGGCCGGGCTGTGTGAACAGTGCGCGCAAGTAGGCGTGGTCAGGCGTAGTCAGACGGAGCTCGTAGTGGAACGGGGAAAGAATTCTCGATGAAGCACTCGGAGAAGGGCGAGAAAGGAGAAGCGCGCCAACCTTACGTTGGACACCCCTGTTTTACAACTTTGTAGTGTAACAGGATATCGCGCTATTCATGAGATTAAAAAGGATATAACTAACGTTCAAGAAAAGGATCACAACATCGGATTCTGAGAATCCTTTGTGACGCTGACTGAGATTGAATCAGATTCTCAGCAAGTGTTAACAATCTGGAAATGGAATAATTATGAAGCCATCATATCTCTTTTTGACCAAGTAGATTTTCTATGTCCAGTAACAATTATTTGTTTAATGCTGCTATAGAAGTTTTGAAGATCTGGAGCGATGATTCCGATTCCAGCAATACGCTATAAGAATGGAATCAGTACCCGATAATATCGAAATCATAGAAAGCATCCGAATGCGACGTATTTATCACATAGATCTAGATATTGCTTGGTCATACCTCTTGTGGTAAAAATAGATTAATCTGCTGTACGATGATCCACCTATGAATTAGAGGTGACCGAGGAGTAAAAGTTATACAAATTGCATAAAAATCCCGAAAATCCCTTCTACGGACTATAACGATTCCAAGACTGGAATTGGTAGCTGCTCTACTGGATGCAAGAACAAATAGCACAACTACAAAATGTTTCAATTTAAGATTTTCAGAAAATTCTCCTGGACAGACTCTCGTACAATATTGCAATAGTTGGAATATGAGAAGAAACTTCTAATCATCACAGTCGCTGGATCAGTGGACGTGTCGAAAGGTTTACCAGAGGTAACCAATTATGATTCATGGATCAAACTTTTAGGTCTGATAGCATGAGTGGAAAGATTGGTAGAGAATATCGGGGAAACTGTCGAAGATGAAGAAAATGTTCCTCTCTTAGCATTAAGGTTATACTAAGCAGAAAAAAACAATGGTGGTATATCGTTCCGAGTCAAGATAGACAGAAGAATATAAAAGTGATATGAAGTTCTATTCACCCGCCTGACTTGGCGAGAAAATCCACGTAGAAATTGCGCACTGATTAACTGCGGATTCCTGTGCAATGACGATAAGAAGATTTCTTGCTCGACGAGGTCAAGTTCTTCAGGTGTGGTCTGACAATGAAACCAATATAAATGAGGCCTATCGAGAATTAATGAAGCTTCAGGAAAAATAGATCAACAGAAGCTTATAAATAAAATGGCAAATGTTGTAATTGAGTGGAGATTTTTTTTAGGTTCGCCTCATACATGAGGATATTAAGAGAGACTTAGTGGAAGTTTTTGAACCATCAATGCAAGTTATTCTCTACTAAAAGCATACAGCTAAGACAGTTTTGCAGACGATAATTGCTGAAGCAAAGTATGTCGTGAATAGACGAATTTTGACTTACGCGTTTACTGGCAGTGACGATTTATGCAGCATATCGCAAAATGGTATTTTAATTAGTAAGGAGGCCAACACAGGAAGTCCTGGGTTTTCTACCAGATATGATGGAGTGGAATAAACAGAACGGCGCATTATTAAATTCCTAACAGACTGTTCCTGGAAAAGATGGCTGCGCGAATATGTTCCAACCCTTGCGACCACGAGTGAAATGGAGAGAAAAGAGGGAAATTCAAAAGAAGGAGAATCGTTCTCTAATGGTCACAAAAATGTTCCTCTTGGAACGTTACCAATTGGTGTTCAAATTAAGAATCATCCTTGAGACAATGAAGCCATCCACGTGGCTCATATTCAAACATCCATCGGTTATTTTGGTTGACACATAGTAAAATTGCACCGTGAAGGAACTTGTCCTGACAAGAATAAGTGAGCATCAGGGAGAGAATGTGCTTTTCCAACTACGTTATTTTAAGTGGAATAGTAAATAAAGATGAGCATTAACCGAATTCGACGCAACTTTTGCTCACTGATCGAAAATTGTTAGGCTGTATTGCGAAAAAAGGTTCAATCATTGAAAATATTATTATTGACTTTAACAGCAGTCAAATGCTGCTTTGAGATCCATAAACAGTGTTTGAGATTTGGAGACTGAAGTTAGAAGTCCAGGACCCAAAACTTACTGCTTCTTACCATAGTTGACATAGTGAACATACACGGAAAGAGATTTGGTACAACAGCGGCACTTATAGGTAACTTTGTTGCGCCAAACTTTGGTACTGCAATACTTCTTCTGTTTTTGACAACTGTTTTCCCTGTCAAAGAACGCTGCGTTCACAGTGTAGGGCAACTGTCGTCTTAGAAACGGATAAACTAACCTTATGCGACAGACGCGTTCCCAAAATTGGTGTTGCTGCTGCTTCCATGCCTTGGTTGTGTTGTCCTACAACTATGAATGCAGCAGCTGTCAAAAATTTCTTTCCGTGTACTCAATTTATGGTACACTTCAACGAGGCGGAAGTAATGTTTGTTGCAGATGAAGTTTAACCTGAAATCGATGGAACGTTTACACTTAGTTCTAACTGTGTAATTGTAGGTGAGTAAGCAATGCTAAATGATGACAATAACCAGAATCATACGTTTCCTGTTGGATCATTTCCTTTTTTGTTGTTGATGACATAAATCCCAATGCTCTAATGCATCCCATATTCGTTTTATTCAATTTTTTTCCGCAATGCAAGTCTTAAGTTTCAGAAGCAATTACGAATATTTATTAAGAAGAAATAAGGTATCCAAGGTCAGAACGCCTCACAAATTCTTATAACACCATCTCCACCTACTGGCCGAAATTTATAGTTTATTGGGTTGGTATTAGTCTCCCTTTGAGCACATATGTGTAGGATGCAGCGTGTCTTCTCGAGGTTCGCCCACGAAGAAATTCGAAATCCCTGAAGCGCAGCGTGTAATTGCTAATTGTTATAGACGCACACGCGCACAATGTGTAAATTTAACACGTCCTCCGCATCCTCAATAAATATCTCTCTCGATATCGCGCAATTGTGTGTGTTATCGGCACGTAATGTAATTACGGTGCGACAATGCGGATGCGATTTGTCGCACTGTTGTGAGGTAGGTATGGAGAAGTGTGTGGGTTTCTTGTCTCCTCATACCCACAATGTGTATTCGTTTCTATGTGTGTGTGATACTGTGTAGCTTGTCTTACGATTCTATCTGACTAGAATGTGGAGAATCTCGCTGATAAGAATTAGCTGAGAAATAGGTACACGAGGTTCCCTATGGTACATCTTGTTTCGAAACGATTACATAAATTTTGTATCATGCTGATGAAGATGGAATGAGCAGCTATAAGTTATTGCGCCTCTGAAATTCTCTTTCGCCACATTCCCTTGATTACTCCAAATAGGCGTTTGTATGTTTCCTTTGTTCTACTTGATACTAAGGCATGCAAAACGGGAAAACAGCGAACAGACATTCTTGGAGGTTTTACCTAAAAATACAGTTCCAGTAAGACCACTTTACTTTTATGATTTTCTTCTTCGAAAATGGGAAGCTTCTCTTTTTATTTCGCTCAGTCACCTTTTTCGAATAAAGAGAGTTTATTTTCCTCGCCTGCATTATACTTTCTGTACGTTCCTGGAATTTGAAGACTTTGGATAGTTTCGGGAGTGGCAAGTTCTGCAGAAATCGAATTCTGCCTCTAAAGCACTGATTTCCTAATTGCGTTCCCTTCCAGACCATTTTTCGAACCTTTCACGTTTTCCGAACGTGCACTCTTCATCAAAAGATGAAGTTGACACATATTGATCAAATAATGTTTCCTCTGTTGCGTGCTGTTATCTCTTGCACGCGATCATGCGAAAATTTGAGGTTATGGCAGGCGCGCCATAAACTGACGTCAAGTCCATTGGTCTGACACACGATCCAAAAGGGGAGATCATCATGAGATTCAAATTCGAATAATTGCAGAAGCAAAACCATAAACAACAGAAATCATCTTTTCTTCATTGTGTAATTATGAGGGCCTTATAAGCTTTTCGATCCCTGAATATATAACAATTCTGTTAAAAAGTTATATTCCTGGTCGAAAATCAAACTGCTTGTTGATATTCTCTCATCCGAAAATGGAATTACCATCTTTATGGTAAGAAGGATCAGTCATTACCGTAACCTTCATACATGAAAATGATTTGAAGGCTCGCTCGAAAAAAAAACCGATTCAAAGCGTGAAATCGCTTTATCTTTCATTCGACGTGACGCGTGACGGCCGATGTTGTCGCGTGGGGATCGAAATGGCTTTTAAAGCCTGAATTGATCTCAAACTCTGGGCCTTTCAGGGCACGCGATCCATCGCCATGGTCAGGCAGTTTCGATGTACATACATACACTTTAGACAGACAGTCCGGATAGCTTGGATATCTCAGAGTGATAAATTCAGCTCGATCCCACTTGTCCATCCAGTACTTTGTATGCTGTCATTTCACACGATAGCAGCTTGACGGGAATGACAGCAGATAAGCTGTTTGCAGTATGCGTGCACGCGCGAATAAGGAACGAAAGAATTCCAAAGAAGAAACGAGAATGATAGGATAAAAGGCATCAGAAGAGCATTCCATTAGAAGTTCCAAAAGAAATTGAATCGTACCGTTTAGTCTCGCATTTCAGAAAATGGAATATTTTGTCTCGATTGCGGATTGTTCGACTTAGGAAGAGATATGCCTTGTGACGTTGCAGATTTTGGAATAGACATAGGTTAATTCTCAAGTATAAAATAAATGAATTCTTGGTACTTCAGGGACCCTACGGTGCTGAACGGTTCGCTTGGTTCATATTTCCAATTCATTGGATTTATATTATATTTAAATGTGCCTCTTCTGAAAATCATCATCGTAGATGGACATCGAGAATAGAAGGACTTCAGGACGTTTATAATAAATACTACTCCCGAATGAGCGCCAACAGAATTCGAATATTCACGCCATCGCCCAGAAATGTTTCATTGCTACAAACGTCAGATTCATAACCTCTCCAGTCCAATGATTGCTGGGACGTCGATAGCCAAAATTCCTCAAATTATCTGCGAGATTCAACAGACTTTTCAACCTGATGTAGAACTCTACATAGATTCTGGATTTGGGAAGATTTCGTTGTAGATACACACTATATGTATCGTTAGCTCTGCCTTTAGGCGTGTACTCTTCATTGTACTCCCTAACTCAGCCTATTAGAGGTGACCAGGGTTGCGACCAATCAGAGCCATTCGTTCGGTATGAGCAGAACTTGGACCTGTCAAGCCAAATCTCAGATTGAGTTTCGCTCTCCTCTCGTTGTGGATCCTAAGGTGCTAAGTTCTAGTGTTTTTTGCGGTTAGTAACCACTGTTATCTGGACCGCCTTGCTCTCTTTCTCTCTCTTTCTCTCTCTGTCTCTTGAAGAGGACAGTCACCAAACAAACTCTATCTCTGTTGTATGATAAATAAGCACGGTATGTTATTTTCTCCTACCTCATTCGTGCGGAACATCTTGAAGAGTTTCCTTGAAGTAACAATCTTAACGAGAGTAGCAATCTTTAATTTGATCTATATTATCGGAACCCTCTCAAAACTATTCCTCCAAACTTATTCCTCTGACAGAACACTGTCATACTAATACACATTCCCCTCCTAATAATCAATTCCATGAGCGAACCTTACAAGCAGCAGTGGCATCTTGAGTCTCGCCCACAATAGTCAACATGTTCATGAAACATATTGTAAACTTGAATTTTCAATCAACACAAGCCCCAATTGCAAAACTGATGCTGTTACGTTGACGACTCTTTTGTCATCCAAAGACATGGACTGAATAAACCACCAGAACAAGTTTTCAGATTTCATCAACCGAACACACCCTAATATCTGAATGGAAGGGATGAACGAATCGGAAAATTGCCTTTCTTGAACGTACTAGTTCACAAAAGAACTGATTACACATCATGATATGAAGTCCACGAAAAAATCCATCCATACAAACAGATACCTACATGCCTTTTTTGACCACTTCCCATTTCAGAAGCAATTTGTCATCAACTTCCTTGTGCACAAAGCTGCCTCATAACAGATGAAGATCATTTCCGGAAGCATTCACGGAACGTCGAAATTATCCCGGTACAGAACGATTACCCCAACAAATCAATTGATGGAGCTATACAGAAATACACTAAAACTACCACCCTTCCCTACATTCGAGGTATCATAGAACAAATAGGGAGAATGGTCAACAAACACAACGCTTAAACCATAGCTATACCAATTGCAAAGTAGGAGAACTTCAAGAACGCCCTAAAGGAAAAATGCACCTCTCAGTACTCTGAGAGTTTTTGAAATTCCTTGCTTCTGTAGCATAGTCTATGGAGGGAGCCATACAATTTTGAAGGGATTGTACGTCCTCGTCGACTCCAGTGTTAGACCACCATTGTTAAGAATTCACAATTCTCAATTACTTTCAGTGACTACAATTCATATTTACGCACAGTTTAATATTTTTACACCATGACGTGCGATCTTAGAAAACAAAGAACGAAATTCAACTCAATGTTTGCATAAAGTTTTACTCAAGGTATCGTAACTCGGAAAGTCCCATAACGACAGTCACCTTGCAGTCATTGATGTTGCTCTCTCATATATCGTCGCCTATCTCACTGAAAGTTACAAGTCTATAGTTGCCTGAAGTATCAGAATGGTTAAATACCATGCGAACAACTGGTACCTGCAAGTATCTCTACCTTTAAATGATACTGTTATAAACTTTAATTGTATTGAAGACGATGTTCTCTCCTTCTCACCTCATGTTTCAGCACATTTTACGACTTGGTTTTATCTTCCTCTCCTTCACTGATCTTTATTCTCTTTATTGCTATTAATGACCTCACACAAATTATTTTTGGTAACTGCTGCGATTTGTGTGATAAAATTTCATACTATGGTACTATCACACTTAATCCGAAGGTCTCCTCTTGTTCAGCAGCAGAAGAATTCAAGAATGTAATAGTCCTTTGTTCCTTCATATTTATACAGATTTTCGTAATTATTGGGTGAGATTGCAGCAGGACCGATATTATCAAAAAAGCGGAATACCATGTCATCCAGGAAAATGAGAAGGAAAGTGCCTATTCATAAATGCATTTTTCTAATAGAATTAACTTTGGTAGCACATGAATCAGTGGCGAGAAATATTTCTTAAAACGCATCTCTCTTCCTCTTTTATGTAATTATTAATTATCATATTATCTTATTGATCAAATCGATCGGTGAGTGGAATAACGTGATCGTTCCAAATCTGCTTGCGGAAGGTGATGATTCGTTGTTTTTTGCGAGAAGATGTTTGTTTTAAACCTGCTCGCGAAAGATGCTGGTTTATAGTTTTTCCAAAAAAGGCGTTTGTTTGTCGAAGTATCATATTCGTGAAATTGGTGAGGGTTACCACTGACGCTGAGGGTCGAAATTTTATTCATTGAAATTTCCTTTTTTATATTGGAGCTTTTTCATCATACAACTTTGCATTATTATGAAATACTAAGATAATACAATACTACTTCCTGCATTGCATTGAAGTTCAAGGAGACGAAATTACAAGATCTAAAGACTGCAGCAAACGTTGGCTTCTTTTGAACAAGCTCTTTAAACCAACACCTTTTTCCTGGCAGATTCGGAACCAACACCTTCTCTAAACGAACTTTGAACTAACTTCTTTCCTGAAAGATTCGGAAGACATACTTTCTAGGAACGAACTATGAATCATCATCTTCTGAAAGCAGATTTGGATTCCGCATCATTATGGAGGGAGGGAATATCACCTTTATAATTATTTTTTTTGGATAATGCAAGTGCTTCCAAAGTAAATTCGAGCAAAAAACGCATTCCTGAGCTAGCAAGTTCTTGATTATCTTTCTGGATTGGCACGTTTTTGCCTATTCTTCCGAGTGGCGCCTTTTTGGCTATTTCATCTAAAGCGGCGCCTTCTTGTCTCAGCTCCCTAATAGACGTAATACTTCCCTGAGCCGTCACAAAAAACATTTTCGAACCACGGGGGAGGAGTCACGTCTTCTTATTTACATAATTGGATATTCCCAAGTAAAACATATGGAATTAATTGCATCCTTGATATAAGAGTAAATCCCAGATTGGGGAGTACATGAACGGTTCAACTTTATTATCCTGCCGAATTTTCAGTTCTACTTGCGAAAGTTACTCACTTCTGCTATACCTATTTTCAGCCTCTGTGGATGTATCCTTGGGATCCGTCTGTGATCATTTCTTCTTCTCAAGGATTTCCAACCTTCTTGCCTGGGGCATTGAAGCTGGACGTATTTATATACAAGTTAGTTATACGATACTCCGGAATTTCATAAATCCTCGAGCGGCGGACATTAACGGCTCGTCGCGTATAGGATTTACACACGCATGTCCTGTTGCATCGTTACACGGTTACGACGGCATCGAACACGGGGTAAGGTTGGAGAACGACTTCATCTGTCCCTGGTAGCCATTGCATTGGAACCTCTTTTCCGCAGCTGACTACTGTCTATACGATACTATCTTCAAGATGAATCGGTAGCGCTTCTGCCATGGATGCGAGTGGACACGCGAGTCTCCTTTCCCCATCGCACCATTTCTTATTGCTTGTCCAGAGGGATGTTTCTATCCTTTCATCCTGGACGTAATCACTATAATGAAGCTGGTTTTCAGATTTGACGACTAGATGTTGAATTAATAAGGAACTTCGAAAGACTTGATGTAAGGATTCTAGACTAGGAATTTGCTCATCTACATGAATTAGAATCTTGATTTTTATTCTCCTTCATATGAAAAGAGCCCAAGCAAATATTCTGTCATACGTAGGATGTAGTAATGTTGACATAGATGTAGGAGTCTGATTTTCAAGAATATTCTAATTTCGTCGCAAGTCTTTCCTCGAAGTTCAATTCAAGAATACATTCGTGCAAGACTTGGAAATAAAACCTTTCTGAGTTCATCTATCGAATATTACATTTTTTGTTGATAATTCATCTTTACACTCAGCTGAGTCAAAACGTTTTTACTCAGAATGGGAAATTTACGCTGGGAAAACAGAGGCTCATTCTGAGTCGGATATTGATCCTCAACTGAGACGCAGCATTCGTCGGACAAATAGACACAAATAAGGTTGTTGAACGAAAGAAAATTACGTGAAGTTGCAACTTCAACGGCTGAAATACAAGAAGCAGCAAAAGTAGGCCTAGCTTTTTTCTGTGTATGAATCAGCAAGTCATTCAAGCAAGCAATATAGAAAGAGAAACAAACAAATTGGTTGCAAATATTTCCGAATTGGTCGATTGCACCAACAGTACATGCACGATTCAACTTTTTTGATTGAGACAGAATCTAATCTCTGATCGATCTTGTCTTGCAGAACCAAGAAGAAAATGAGTGGAGAATTTCTCTGAAATCGTCGGTCGATATTATATTCGCGAGATGCAGATATGTATCTCCTAGCAATACCGTTACAGTGACAAGTGAGCAGAATCAACTCTGCATGTATGATACTGTATCTGATGATTACTTGCACTCTACAATTTACTATTCAACACATGCTTCATGCGGAGTGTGACGTCATAAATTGTAACTAACCTACGACTTATATTTCGGGATTATCCTCGTTTCGATCTGGTATAGCAGATTGAAATCAACAAAGTATTTCTATCTGCAATCATGAAGCCAAGTCGAGGATAACAAATGTGACAACTAAGTAGGTGATTATTAATTCACTGTGCGAAATCATGGATTACGTGAATCAGAAAAGAGAGGGATGAGTGAGTCCAATTAATAGTTTTTTGCATGTTTGGTCAACTTTCCTGCGTTATTTGCCGTAAAGACTAACATAAAATAATTAGTTATGGGTTTCATTTTCGATTTGTGACGTATACGCAATGAATTGGGTTTCAATTTTTAGTTTGTGACAAAAATCAATGTTCAATAAACGCAAGTGATAACAATCAAAATTAACTGTTCGCGGTGTTCTGACTAATGGTGTTATTCAAGAATTGGTCTAAGATGGTCTTAACTGGATTGTCCAATCAATAGATTTCTATGAAGGTGGTAGTTTCATAGATAACCAGTCAAATTCGTTATTCTGAACTAAGGGTGTTTTTATCAGTTCGACAAGCCTTTTGCCAGGGGAATGTTCACAGAGAGAACAGACAGTGAACCTTGCTGCAGGTATCATTGAGATTATACCTAGTCGTATAGGTAAAACTTGGAATATAATCGGTAGGGAGTTAACTGTCTTTTAATCTCACAAAAGTTGGCGCGACTGCCTTGAGAATGGGAAACCACCAGCAGCGCTGACATTAAAACTCATATATCAAAAGATATACTCATTCAAAGCGTGACTCTTGAAAAAATAGTTGTGTTACTGATAAATTTGTTCTCCTTGGAATAGGGTTTGTGACATGAAAAAAAATCCACATACAAGTTTATCTTCTGTTCCTCCACGTCTAATAGGAGAGTGTTTAGGAATAATTTTTACAAGTATTTAGCTTCGCTCTGGCAGTTAAAAAAAATTGCGCATTTCGCGCTTCTCTAATTATTCCTCCAAATAAGAAGATTTTTTTTTTTGACAGCCAAGCTTATTTCTCCTTGTAGTTGGAGAGTCACAAAAGACTTTTTATTTTAGGTAAAAGCTCTTTAACTTTCTGTTTCTTTACATACGGTCACTAAGTACAACTTACCTGGTTTTACTAAAAATTTTTTCTAGTGTGTAACAACGAAGACATGTTCTCGCACAAATATGGTATAGTTGGAATATTTATATAAAATCTCTCCCTGTTACGGGTTTGATAGCCTCGGCATGACCGTCTCTCTATTCCTTCGCACACCTCACCACCAACTCAGGGTTCGAGGAGACTTACAGTTTAAGGTGGGTTCCAAACCACCGAGAGCAACAGCTACTCAATACTAAGAGAACTTGAAGAACTCTAGAGGAACGGGGCTCACGACTCTCCGTGGCCCGCCGAAACTCTTCCAGAGTGCGAGGCGGGATTCGAACCCACAACCAGACAGCGTGGGGCCATAGCTCATGTCTTAGCCCCCACGACCAACTAGCCACTAAATGTGGTTTAGTCAATTTCATAATCGAAATTGTTATTGCAGATAATACTATCTCTACTCATAAGAAGCTCCTTGTCCTAACCAACAATTTTTGAGAGTGTGTACTAACGGCGGTTTGTTGCTGCACGTATCTGGGTAATTAGTTTTATCTTCCAAATAGTTGCCGTAGCTCATAATACCCCTGCTGATAAGAAGCGTCTTGTCACAGTCGATAAAAGTCTCCAGTTTGTACGAATGGTGATTTGTTTTTACACAAAACTGCTCGGTCAGTTTGGCGGATCAATAAGTTGTCGCAGACAATACTTTTCAATCCGAAGTCTGATGAAGAGCAGCTTGTTATCTCTGGTTGAGTGTTTTCCATGGAGGGCTATGGAAGTTAATTTTGGAAGGAGGAAGACGTTGTTTCGGGTATTACCTGGAGGCATGATGCGATGCTGTTAGGTAACTTGTTCAAAATCAGTTCCTTTAGCTAATGGTAGTTTCAAGTTTTTCTTTTTCGATCAGCAAAAATGGAGCAAATTTAGCTCATAAGCCTGCTGCTTTGTTTCTTCTAATGTTTTGATGGGAAGGTATATAGATTGCTGTGATTTCGTTGTTATGTTTGAGGCAGTCATAGTAAGTTTCTCGAATCTGTTGAATCCTGCTGTCGTACAAGTTCCTTTTTTCATAGCTTAGAGACTGTTGAGAGAGTTACCGAAGATTACGACAGTCTGATGAATAGACTTTTGAATAGTTCGTATTCTTTTGTTGATGCAGATATTCCAGTTCTCAAAACGCTTGATTGTTGGTAGGGACTTTTTATGTCTTGATGATTCAGTTGGATTTAGGGTATTTTCTTAGGTCATATTTCTTATATGATATCGTTCATTGAGACTAGAAATAGTGATACTATCTCTACCAGTAAAAGACTTCATGTTTCAACCAACTAATATTCCCAGCGCATGCATTTGAAAAATGCTCTTCTCTTATTCTGAATGCAATCCTAAACCCTTCAATCAACCTGGTCTGAATCCCAAATAAGGCTCTTTGGAACATCAAGAGACGATGATCTTCTAATCTTGACCTCGAAGGGCAGCTATAAGAATCTTCACGATCTGCCGCTCGATTTTTGTCATTAAAACGAGCAACTATTCTGAATGAAAATGCGAATGAGAAAAAGGAGAGATCAGCTTCGTGTTACGAAAGATCGCTTCGCTATGGTGGTGTTTGTTCCGATGAAGGGTGATTTTATAAAGGAGGCCGCCGTGACGGAAGATATTGTAGGACAAGTTCTCTGGACCAGCCGGGTGGCCCTGCAGGTTGTATATAATCCCGCTTTGCCTCCACCATTGCGATCGCTTTCTCGTTGAAAAATTACTTTATAGAGATCTCTCAAGACGCGCGCGCGCATGCGGCATGGCGCTCGAGACCCAGCTTTGACGTTTCTGAAAATCCAACGTCGGCATCGTACCGACATACAAATACGCAAAAGTATCGCCATATTAATACATCAATCGTGCCGGTCGAGGATCGAACACTCGCCGGTGCTTCAGCCTTTGAGTGTCCTGCAAGATACCTCTCTGATTTATTGTCTTCATTCTGCATCCTATTTTTACTCCAGAAACACACTTTACTCCCTTTCTCTCTTTCTTTCCCTCTCTCTCCTTCTCTCCCCCTCTCTTCTTCTGCAACTCAACTTCAAATTACCCATGCAAATTGATCAGGAAATTCGGAACTAGACTCTTAAGGTAGTTTATGTGTTTTCCATTCAGATAGAAGACCTTCCTTCGTAGTTCAAACATGAGCGGTTTGGATGAGGTGAAAGCGAATACAAATCTGTAAAAGAGTAGAAGATAATCACAGGTTGTAAAATTTACTGGAACAGTTGCAAACGATTGTACACTCTGATGAGACGGTTGTTGATGCAAGTAGAATTCTGGGAAGGGTTTGAAAAAGACTAACTTCACTTTATTAAACAAATGCTTTGTTATACTATTACTATTTTTGCATCTTACCTGAAACAAAAAGAACGAAATAATCCATCTCAAAGTCGACTGCTGCTTCGAAATCCATGATAGAAATGATTTAAAGTGGCAGGTCGGCATTCAGTATTATCTAAAGTAATTATGCGTCTCAAGATTGCTATCCCAGAAGGTTATATCGATCGGATCTGTAGATTCGAGATACCTTGCGACAAAATGCTACAACACACCTTGATGAGACTATGTAAGGGGTCTTAAAAAATTAGGCAGAGAGAGTTGTCAAATTGAAGAATTGTTCCGTCCAGCTGGTAGTTAATCTCCCGCTGTGCTGCTTTCTCCGATAGGACATCTTTCTCTTCTGATGAAGATATGCACCATCACCAGAACATCTGAAGAAGCCTTTTCATCAATTTGTTTTAAAATAATTTACTTTGAGAAAAAGAAGATTCCTCATCCTTCCTCTCCCTCCTTACTTCTTTTCCTCCATCGTACCCAACACCTCCTTTACCCATGCTACCACCCTTTTGTCTCCTGTTTCGTGCGATAATACCTTCATGCTTTTCAACTCTTTTCTCGAGCAGGCCAGAACCTACTGAAATCCTCCATACTTTCTTCACACCTCATCCTCGGTATGAGCTCCTGACTTTCTTTCTCTCCTTTCTTGTACAAATATTGCAGTCCATCCATATTTCTTATTGGACCTTGACCCTCTTGTCTTGTCCTCTCCTCCTGCCTTATCCCTCTCCATGCTGTTCATCCCAAAAATATTATACACCTTCTTATGCGTCTTGTGACTTCCCTTTACTTCACGCCATGCACGACAGTCTTTCTCGAATATAATTCTCATTCATCCTTCATCTTCCTATCTCCTTTCCTGTTCTCCTCCTCCCACAAACACTTGATCACCAGCCCACTTCCACTCTCCTCCAGATATTTTTTCTCAAACTAACATGCTTAGCAACTTATAAAAATCCCTAAACTTGTTCTCCTCGTATCTCTTAAAACAATATGAGAAGGTGCATTCCTTGGCAACCCCAGTGACAATTTATTATACCTTTCCGTTACATTGCATTTCAATTAAGGCAAGCAAACGCTTTTGTGAAATTATTGCTCACAAGCAAGATGTGTTTATCGATTTATGAACATGTCAGTTTTTTAGGACACCAAGTTGGTGTCTTCGAAGAGACAATATACTTCTCTATTTCTCCAAAACAGGAAACTGAGGTACACTTACTCTCTCACCTACTGCTCAGCCGTCTACTCATACTTCCAATCCACTCCTTCAACCACCGTCTCCTTCTACTTTCCATCCTCTCCCTTATCCGGCGTCTCCTTCTACTTTCCATCCTCTCCCTTATCCACCGTCTCCATCTACTTTCAATACTCTCTCACATCCCTATCACTTCTTCTCCTGGACACCATACCCTTGGACCTTTCCGCATTTAGGTCTTGCCGAGGCCTCATCACTTTTCGTCAGTAATGCTATGCCATCTGCATATGCGAGTGACCATATTTTTACATCTCCTTTCCTTACTCTTCCCAACACTTTTCCCTTTAGCATCATTTATTGTCAGCGATTGAAATCGCAGAAAGCGTCAAGCTAAATGGACACCCCTTGCCTCAACCCCTGATCCATACGGAAACCCATCGAAATCCTACCTCCTATCATCCTATCTTTCATCTCTCCAAACCCCTCTCTTTCCTTCTCGACCAGTCTCTTTCCAACTACTCTCTCTTCCATAACCTTCCACAACCTACCCTATCCACGGATGGGAAAATGCTTTTGAGACCTACAAAGAACGCGTACACTTCCGACCTCTTATTCACTATTTTCCTATACACCACGTACTGCAATACATAAGTACCTGCGTCTTCAGCAATATTCCTTTATCCTCGATATCATTCCTGCCTCTTTGACAATACAATCGAGTATGATTTGTACTCTGTAATTTTCCTGCTTATCCCTGTTTCTCTCCTCGTACAGTGGCACTATAAATTCCTCTCTCTACTCACCTAGTAATCTCTTCTCCCTCTCCATTCTTCTCTCACTACTCTTTCGACCTCTTTTGGACCGCTGGTGTAGTGATCAGTCATGCTTCATTCTGCACTCCATCCAAGTCTGCAACTTTGACCTTCATAACTTCCCTATTTCTTTCTGTATCTTCTTGTTCTTTACCTAACTCTCTGTCCTTCCTCTCTCGTTCTTCTACTACTCTCATCTCTTTTGCATTAATCTTAGCACTGTAATAATTCTTTGAAAAACTCCCTCCTTTTCTTATTTACGATTTTCTCTTTCATCCTCTCCCTACGCCATCTAAACCTATTTATTATCTTCTACTCCTACTTTTCTATCCTAACCCCTCTCTACTCTTTTTCTAGTCCCCCTTCTATTCCTCTCTCTTTGCCGACTCTAGGTCCTAAATATCTTGCGA
>WSXT02198304.1:3704-18996 GCA_011762715.2 Neuroterus valhalla
TAAATCGCTTATTTTTCTTGATCTCATTGATTCTCATAACAAATCAATTAGGTTCAAGAAACTTAAGCGATTCAACTCGCTGTTCCCAAGGTCAGGAGGGTGAGCCTACTTGTGGTTTGGTAGGGGTAGTTTCGGGGGTTTAGAGTGATTCGGGGTAGGTGAGTAGGCCCCCTTCTGGTATGGAAATCAATTAGTTCAAGAAAAATAGTCGATTTAACTCGCTGTTCCCAAGGTCAGGAGGGTGAGCCTACTTGTGGTTCGGTAGTGGTAGCTTCGGAGGTTTAGGGTGATTTGGGGTAGGTGAGTAGGCCCCCTCCTGGTATGGAAATCAATGAGTTCAAGAAAAATGAGCGATTTAACTCGCTGTTCCCAAGGTCAGGAGGGTGAGCGTGCTTGTGGTTTGGTAGGGGTAGTTTCTAAGGGTTACGTCGATCACCGGGAGGGTGGGTAAGCCCCCTCCTGGTATGGAAATCAATTAGTTCAAGAAAATTGAGCAATTGAACTCGCTGTTCCCAAAGTCAGGAGGGTGAGCCAACTTTTGGTTTGGTAGGGGTAGTTTCTGGGGATAAGTGTGATTCGGGATAGGTGATTAAGCCCCCTCCTGGTATGGAAATCAAGTAGTTCAAGAAAAATAGGCGATTTAACACGCTGTTTCTAAGGTCAGGAGGTCCAGTTTACTTGTAGTTCGGTAACGGTGGTTTTTAGGGGTTATTTTTCGAGGTTATGTGAAATCCTGACGTGATGGAGTAGAACAGATCTCAGATATAGAATCAGCGACCCGAAAAACATAAGATCAGCAGGGTCTGGTCCCGAGAAGCTTTTTTCCGTTTTTTTTATGTGGAGCAGTGTAATAATTGTTGTCATGTTTGTTCAATATCATTCTCTTGATCGCTTTATCAAAAGCAGAGCAATGGCTTTGGAAATCTGAATTTAAACTATTCTAATTTCTTTAAAAAATTTTTAATGTTGAAGATTTAACTTTTGGTCGAAAATTTGTATATTTTGTTGAAAATTTTATTTTCTTTCGAGATGGTAGAAAAATCTGATAGCAGGCACTGAGGAGGGTTCGCACTTCTCATAGTTGTCTTAACAACCTTTGCCGGGTCTTCCTGAGCCATAGCAGGTAGTGTCTCCTGTCCGTCGGATAGCGTTGTTCTCATCTTATGTTTGTCCATCTTAGGGACGTTCCGCTTCAGTTTTTTATTGAGTGTTTTAAGCCTTTCCAGATTTAAAGGCTTTTGTAACGGGAAGTTTATATAAAATTGGTCACTTCCGTTGTAGTCCTATTTGACCTTCCTTTATTTACCCTTTTGACAAGGTTTTTTGTCATCAAAGATATGTCAGGAATGGTGTCCATCTGACCAAAGCGCCGGAAAGTGGTTTCTCCCAAATTCATCACAGTGAGTCCCCTTCTTGCAGCCATCTCCATCACTTTTACCACTGGAGTCCAAAAAATGCGTATATCACTTCAGAGCTTTAACGTTGAAGTCTACAGCTATTACTGCATCTTTTTCGATGTCTTGGATCATCACTTCGATGTTAGAGAGTTTCATCTGGAACTCTTTGATAGGCTCGTTTGGGGTCAGATAGCAGCTCACAAAAGTGATCTTGCCATTCTTGAACCAAACGTATCCTCTGCCTGCTCCATGTTCCTTCACAGGCACCTTCTTCTACTTCTTTATCACCCAAATCACAGCAGAACCCAGTTTGTCAGAGAACCATGTAGCGCTTGGCCTGTCCTGGTACTGTTCGCTGAGTATCAGAAAATCAGCCTTTGATCCCCACGTGAATCGCGTGAGGATTTCAATTGCAGTTTAACGCCTGTTTGGAAATGCTTGTGGGATATTTATCATTTCTTTTTCAATTTGGCTTTGGCCTCATCCAAGGCCTCACGGAATACGAAGAATTTGCCAAACTCAAGAGCATGATCCGAAGACTCTGTGCCTTCCTTTAGTTCTGTGCAGAGGACGCAATGTAGTTCCACGCTGCAGATGGCCGTCTTGAGTCTTTTTTTTCCTCACTTATATCACAAAACCGTGTCATCGGGTCCTCCGCAGTTACGTGATTAATGACATCTGCCCACTTGCAGGTTTTATGAGCACTGCATCAATACGTTCTCTCTTGCTCCGCCTGCGTCGCTGCTTCTACTGCTGTTTACCCGTGCTAGAACCGTCTTTTCCTGAGCATTTTAGTCTCCTCTTCCTGGGGGTCGCATTACTTTTAGGTTATGCTCGTTGTGATTTGTTCTTCTTTCCACGACTGTGTTCTACTATCTCGGTATTTCGTCGACTCTTTTCCGTTTCTCGTCCGAGTGGCCGTCTTGTTTTCACCTCTTGGTTGATGTCACTGGGGTCTGTGAAGTCCCCACACTCTTAGCATGAGCATGTGCCTGCACGGAAACATTTTAGAATTTATAATCGATTTTTGATACTTAGGGATTGAAATTGACTGCTTTTCCCGGCAGCCAGGGGGGTGAAACTTTTTTCACAGTTATTTGAGATCAAAATCTACTATATCCATGCGTTAGATTTTGGGTAAGAATATTTGTTAATACTGCTGTTTATGTCCCGTAACGGAAAGAAGGTTTCAAAAAAAATAATTTTTTGCTAGAAGGCCTTATTTTTACCTGCAGATTGATAATCCGACGGCGGAAAGTCGAATTTTCATTGTTATTATTAAAAAAAAAGGCGAACATGTCTCGTTTGGGGCGAGGAGGCATCCCTGTTTCTAGTCACTGAAATAACTTAGGTCACATACCTTCCCCTTTTCCCATGTCTCGTGGGGGCGGGTAGGCACCCTTGTGACAAGTCAGACTGTCCATTTGACTCATGTGTCTGTGACTAGTCACAAGGGTGCCTACCCGACCCTACGAGACCTGGAAAAAGGGGAAGGTATTTGACCTAAGTTATTTCCGTCACCAGGAACAGGAGTGCCTTTTCGCCTCCCACGAGACATGGGAAAAGGGGATGGTATTTAACCTACGTTATTTATGTGACAAATTCTAGGGGTGTCTTTACCACTTTCTCCGTAATTTGCAACGATTTTGCATCGATTGCACTTCCTACCCGCACAATATCACGCAAATCAGCGGAAAAGTTGTAAGTCTCCTGTCATTGTTTATTATTGTTTTTTATAAAGAAATGCTTCGAAAACGTTGTTATTGCCTACTTTTTCTTGATTAGAAGGCCACAGACTGGCCATTTTGGAGTCTCTCTTGTTTCAATACTGCTCTTTCAAAAAGGTTACCAAAAATATCCAACCTAGGTAAACACACTTTTCTTACAAAAATTTTGAAAAAAAAGAAACAAATACACAATCCTGACCTACATTTGAATTTGAAATTCAAATTTCAAATCTTTCGACACTAATCAAATTCAAAATTTTGAGAAGTATCGAAAGGCCGCCGTCTTAACTTACATTACTTTGTCATGAAACACATAACCTCAATTTTCGAGAATCGGCTATGTTTTTTATTAAGTTAATTTTAACAATAATGCTCGTTTTCAACTATTTCACGAGCAATTATCGACATTCACTACACGTAAGTACCTTTTTCCGTCAGTGCTTACGCTGCAAACACTTAACAGCATTCTCCTGTCACTACAATTTTTCACTTTTTTCTAATAATAACAATAAAAAATTCGTCTTTCTGCCGTCGGATTCCTATTCTAGAGGTAAAAATTAGCCATCCTAGCAAAAAACAATTTTTTCAAACCTTTTTCTCGTTACGGGACATAAACAGTAGTATTACCGAATATTTTTAATTTTTCGTTTACCATGAACATTGCAAACTTCATATTCTTCAATCAAAACAGATTTTTTTCAAACAAATAGTTAAGAAGACGAATGCTCTCGAAAAGTTGAATTAAATAACAGAACTAATGGATATCGAATCTGAATGATGAATTTTCAACACAAATTCAGTTTCAGATTTCATCAAAAAACTAATTTGTCATCAAAATTTCAATTTTTCATTTAAAACTATTAGTTTTCAATTGAACATTAAAATTGGCAATGAAAGAAGTTTTAACTTTTTACTAGGTGGATAAATTTCTTGCAATCTGAAGGGACGAATTCTAGAAAAACAGTTGAATTATTTATAAAAAAGCGACATTTACAGGATCGTTGACAGGATGAAAATAATTTAATCTTCGAAGTAATTCTGAAACATAAAGTGTGGGTTTTAAACAGAGAAGATTGGGACCTTTAACGAAAAAGACTAATTTTACGGCATCGACTGCCCTCACCACTTCAACTACCCTAATCACATTTCCCTCACTTACTTCGACCACTAGTGGGAAGAGTACTCACTTCGACCACTGTGACGTCATGAATCGAAGAATCGACAACTTCCTCAACTCGAAATAAGCCTCCGAAGTCGCATTTCTATCGCGGTTGTTGGAAAAAGATTATTTTCCAACAAGAAGTTTAACGGAACGAAACAACAATAAAATTCAATATTCAACGAAATAGTTGGATTTTGAACCAAAAAGATAAAAATTTCAGAAAAACGCACCCTCATATAACGGAGATAATGGTATTCATAGTATTTCAGTTAATCGACACTAAAAATTTACAACAATTTTTAATCTTCTTATGACGTGAAGTAGATACTGAAAGTTCAAAACGCCTGATATTTTCCAAAAAAATTCCTTGAATCCTGAACAGAATTTAAGTGACCATTATTTTAATTTTCTGAATATTCGTTCGACTCACGAAGCGTTTGAATTTTTCAATATTTAATTTACGCCATGAGAAGAATAAAAATCGTTATAAATTCTTAGTGTCAATTAATTGAAATTCTATAAATACCATTATTTTTGTTCTATGAGGATGCAAATTTTCTGAAATTTTTATCATAAAATCCCTATCAATGTAGAATTTGCGACGAGTTGAACACAAGAAAATCGTATTTTGCATTTGAAGAAAAAAGTAACACTTTATTGATTATTTCGGAAACTGATAAAATTATCACATTTTTTTATGAGACTAAGAATATGTGGAATAAAATTTCCTATTAGAGTATGCTATTAAAAATAAAAAATTGACATGAAAAAAATGACCCAGGGGTCAACTCAAATGACGGCGTTTCGAGCATATCCCCTTTTGATCGCCAGCGGTTTAAATCCAATTTCAATTCTTGTTCTTCCAATTTCATGAGATATAGAATTTACATGAAAGTTAAGGTTAAAAATATTTTTTAAATTGTCATCTCATAAAAAGTAATTTCTTAAGACTTAACTATTTCAAGGAAAGATAGAACAAATATTTTTGATCTTAGGTTACATAGCTGTGGAATTTTATCCATATGACGTCGTGTTTGTAACATTGATTCTACAGATAGATTGGGAGATAATGAAAAGTTAGATAATAAAGTTTATTTTGATTGATAAACATGAAATATCACTCATGATGAATAAACAAAGAAGAAGAAAGATTGCATAAGGTCAACTCGAAAAACCTGCTTTATATCCTCCATTTTGGAATTAAAAGGATAAAAATTACAATTACATTACCTAAAAATGAAAATGCATTCCGTTATTAACGTCAATGACGATAAACGAAAGTAGAATTTGTTTTGAATAATGCTTCCTTCATATTTATAAGAATGCAGCTTCTCTCGAAAAAAAGATAAACTAATTTTACACACGTAATAAATTTCACAGATCAATTACGATTAATATGTACCTTTAGATATCGCCTCAGAACTACTAAAAAATACCGAAAAACATGATTCCTGTCACCGAAAAATTTCTGAAGAATAAAATATCCAGAATACAAAATTCTCGGTATTGTGAAATTCTATAATATTATCCGATTGTAAATTACCAATTGATAGTATGTCGGTAATTCGACTATATTGCTAAGCCAGAAAATCCATGAATTTTCGAATACTCGAATTTCAATGATTGAGGAAATTGTTTTTATTTTATAGAACCCAATTATTAATAATACAATAATTTCATATCTTATCGGTGAATTCTTTTTTACAATTTTGGATGCATATTTTTCTAATTGCTGCTATGATTTGAAATTACAATATTAAGGACTTATTTTCCTTCTAACTTGAAGAAGGACAGGAAAATAGAATGTTCCGAATCGTTAAAAAATATCCGGCGATCCAAAAACTTATGACATCTTCCACTCTTAAGAATTTCGCTCCAAAAATCCAAGATACTTCTTTGCTTAAAAATGCTTTATTTATTCCAAGTTACAAAAACAAATGATGTTTTTTTTAATACCGTGCACGTTAAAAATATTGAACCATTTTGATAAGAAAAACTACAAAGGCTTTTTAGATTAGGTTCAGAAATGAGTATGAAAGTGACAAAATTTGTTCTACGGCACGGGAATATCACGAATCATTATTTCACAATATGACAAAGAATTTTCCGAGCCTAAAAACAAGTTTAAAAAACAAGTAGAGTTGAGGGGGAGGAAACAATCGAGGGAAGGGACAATTCGAAAATTTCCACGAATATAAACTCTATTTCTTTATTCTTATTTTCATCTTGTACTATTAAACATTTTCCCCTGATTTAGTTTCCTAACTGATACTCATAAATCCCCATAATATCAGTTTTAGGTTAATTCCAAATTCCTTATTCTGATTTTATAATGTAAGCGGCATTTTAGGCCATATCTGAAACTGAACAATTTTTGAAAAATATAAGAATTTCAGGTTTTGTTCTTCTTCTCCTCAATTTACACAGAACAAGGCACTGCAATTGCTCAATTTTGTCAATACTCAAATGATTGCACTATTTTTCGAAAATAAAATTGCTAAATGTGTCATAAATATTTCCAAAAATATTTTAGGACATAACAAGAAACATCAACGATAAATGGCAATTGCTCTTATTAATAATAATAAACCTAACGGTTTCTAGATCACAAGAGATTTCTCTCTGATAAATAGTTTTTTATTTGCGTTTGAAGAGCCATGATCATCAAAATCAAGAAAGACTATTCCGCACGTTTCCATAACATTGTAGATTCCTTTATATATTTTCTGAATCGAAAATAATGTTCCCACCTGAAATTTAATGTATTGATTTTGTAGATTTCAATGACAAATAACTCTTGAACAAGATTCAGCCCCCTTACTGACGGAGGAAGAAGTTGATTCCAACCCAAAGGCATAAAAAATCGATTAAAATTCTGAAACGTGTTCAAAGATTCTAACCTGAAATCGTTATTGCGAATTTTATAGATATTGATGGAAAATAATTGCAAAAAAAGTTCGAACTTCTAGCTGCCGGGAAAAGCAGCCAATTTCAAATTCTGATTATTGACTATTTTTCCTGCCCGCTAGGGGGTTGAAGATTCGTTTGAAATTATTTAGCATTAAAATTTACAAAATGAGTGCCTAAGATTTTAGTTGAGAAGCTTTGAAAGCATTTTAGTAATTTTTAATCCATTTTTGATGCTTAAGGGTTGAAATTGACTGCTTTCCACGGCAGGAAGGGGGGGGGGGGCAAAATTTCTTTTACAGATTCATCAATTAAGACAGATTTTTTCCAAACAAATAGTTAAGAGACAAATTCTCTCGAAAAAGTTCAATATTATAACAGTATTAATGGATATCAAATCTGAGTGACAAATTTTCAACACAAACTCAGTTTCAGTTTTCATCTAAAAACTAATATCTCATCAAATTTCTTAATTTTCATTCAAAACGATTTGGTTTTAATCGTATATTCGGATTTCCAACCGAAAAAATGCAACTTTTCACTAGGTGGTTAAATTTCTCATCAATGAGATTAATTTTGCAGCAAGAAATAAGAACTTACTTGAATGATGAACTTGAGATGATCAGAAGGAGTCATCTCACTTTCGAAAGAATTAAAGAATACACAGATGGCAAATTCTAAAAGAACAGTGAAATTATTCATAAAAAAGCGAGATTTACAGTATTCTTAACAGGATGAAAATAATTATATCTTCAAAGGCATTCTAGAACATAAATTATGGTTTTCAAACGAAAAAGATTGGGATCTTTAACTAAAAAGACGAATTTTTAGGAAAATACATGAATTTTCAACCTCAATTATACTTCTTCATCCGGGGAGATAAATTTTCAACTAAAGAAATAAAAATTTAACTGTATAGTTGAATAGATGAATTTTGATTGTCCAATATTCAACGTGATGGATTATTTCTTATCCGAAAGGAATTTATTGTTTACTTAACCAATTAATTTCCAAAGAAATATTTTCATGCATCAAACCAATGTAGTTTTAAACAAAATATAAATTTCTGACATAAAAGTTAATTTTTAACCAAACAGGACTAATTCCCGATTGATAAAATTGAATTTCCAACAAAAATGCCAATTTTATTCAAGGTACATCATTTTTGACGTAATGCAAGGATTTCGAATAAAATGCATGATATTCAACCCTCGAAAGATTATTTTCCAATAAGTAGTTTAACAGAACGAAACAAAGATAAAATTTGATATTCAACAAAATAGTTGTATTTTAAACCAAACAGATGATTCTTCAGCCAACAAAAACAATTCTATACTAAAAGGAACGAAAAGTCAAGAAAAAAATGCAATTTCAATTCTCGTTCTTTCAATTTCATGAGATATAGAATTCACATGAAAGTTGATTTTGAAGCTAATTTTTAAAATTTTCCTCTCATAAAAAGGAATTTTTCGAGACTCATCGAATTCAAGGAAAGTTAGAACAAATATTTTCGATTTAGGCTTCCATAGCTGTGAAATTTATCTATTTGATATCGTGCTTGTAACAATGATTCTACAGATAGATTGAGAGAAAATGAAAATTTAGATAACAAAAGTTTACCTTGATTGATCAACGTGGAAGATCATCAAGAATCAATGGAAGAGGAATTATCAATGTCAAATGATGCTAAGTCAAAATAGAATTTGTTTCAAATAATGCTTCCTTCATAGTTATAAAAAAGCTGCTTCTCTTTAAAAAAAGTTTAACTAATTTTACTCACGTAATCAATTTTACAGATATGATATGATTCCTGGTACCTCAAAATTTCCGGAGAAGGGAACATTCAGAAAACAAAATTCCCGGTATTGTGAATCTATGATATTATCGGATTGTTAATTAATAATTAATAATATTTCAGTAATTCGACTATTACCAAACTAGAAAATCCCTGAGTTTATGAATACTTGAATTTCAATGATTGATGAAATTATTTTTATTTAATGTAGTCCAATTATTACCAATACAATTATATGATACCTCCTCGGTGAATCCTTTTAAAAAATTTTGGATACAAATTTTTCTTATTACTGTTACACTTTGAAAAAACGATATAAGAAGACTTATTTTTTTTTTTCAAACTTGAAGGAAGATATAAAATGAAAATGTTCCGAATCTTAAAAAAATATCTAGCGATCCGGAAATTTATGACACCTTCGATTCTTCAGCATTTTGCTTTAAAAATCAAAGATACTTCTGTGCTGAATGTTTCCGTTTTATTCATTTAGGTTACAAAAAAAATGCGATTTTCGAATACTGTGCATGTTCAAAAAATAATGTGAATCGGAAATTATTTCTCTCATCATTGGTATTTTAAATTCAAACAATGATGAGGAGAAAATATGTATCCCAAATCGCATTTTTATAATCATTCTGTTTCGATGAGAAAGAATTTTACCGATCGGAAGGTTGAATCATTTTGATAAGAAAAACTACAAAAGCTTTAAAGATTAGGTTTAGAAGTGAGTATAAAAGTGATGAAATTTATTTTACGATACGAGAATATTACGAATCGTTATTTCACAATATATCGGAGAATCTTCCGAGATAAAAACAAGAAAGAAAAACAAGTAGAAGAGAGGGGAAAGGGAACAATCGACGGATGGCACAATTTGAAATTTTCCACCAACTCAAACTTTATTCCTTTATGCTCATTTTTATCTTGTACAAATAAACATTTTTTCTCTAATTTTGTTTCGTAACTGATACTTATATAAATCTCCATAATATCACTTTAAGGTTAATTCCAAATTCAGTATTTGGATTTTGTAATGTGAGCGGCATTTTAGGCCATATCTTGAACTGAACAATTTTTTAAAAATGTAAGAATTTCAGGTTTTGTTTTTCTTCTCCTCAATTCACACAGGACAAAGCACTGCAATTGCTCAATTTTGTCAATACTCAAATGAAATCACTATTTTTCGGAAAAAAAAATGCTAAATAGGTCATGAATATTTTCAAAAATATTTGATCAGATAACAAGAAACATCGATGCTAAACGGCAACTGCTCTTATTACTAATGATAAACCTAATGGTTTCTGGATCACAAGAGATTTTCCTTTGATAAATGGTTTTTTATTTATGTTTGAAGAGCCATGATTATCAAAATCAAGAAAGACCATTCCGCACGTTTCCATAACATTGTAAATTCCTTTATATATTTTCTGAATTGATAATTAGGAAAAAAAGGAGAGAGAAAGTGATTCTTTAGTAACGTTACTCTTTTCAGATAGGACAAGGGGAAAAATTGAATTTTTAAAAACTGGGAAACTCAGGAAGTGAGGAAAGACTAACTATAAATTCTAAAATAATGTTAAGTTACTTCAATTTAGGATGGAGAAGTTTTACGTTTATTTGGAGCATTTTTTTTCTTTTTTTCCTAATAAAAATGTAATTTTATCAATAATAGTGACATTTTTTCATATTCCTCCTTCCTGCAGATATGCAGAGATTTGTATAGTAATCTTGTAAATGGATAGCAAACAGTCATATCATGTACTAATTACAGCCTGAGACCTTGTTCTCGTTTACAATTGATTTCATGGCGTTTTCAAAACAAGCTACGTAAATGCAAACAATCGTGTCAATTTTTCTGAAAAAAAGGAAGAATCGTCAGTATAAATAGCATTGATTTTTGTACCTTTTAATCAGTAAGGCCTACGAAATCCTTCGATAGCAACAATGAAGATCCTCACTGGAACTCTTGTCCTCACAATTGCAATCGTCCTGCTTGATTTAGTTGGTAAGTGCCAACATTTCGATTAAAAAAAGTTTATTCAAAGATATTACAACTTAGTGGAAAGTCCAGTCAAAAGGGTCTAGCCGGATGACATGGACAAAATTACCCCTGCGGCATACGGAAAATAGATTTAACTATCTTGTTCCTTGTGAAAAACAATACAAAAAACCAATTTACAGAACCTATAAATCATGTTCCGCCCCATAGACCGTATAATGTGACCGCTTCTCCTTACGATCGCAGTTGTCCTGCTTGATTCTGTTGGTGAGTGCGAAAATCTCTATTAAAATAAAAATTATTCCGAAGATATTACAACATAGAGGAATGCGCGGTTAAAATTTCATCTGTAAGTCCCATAGAGATTTTTGTTTTGAAAGATGATGCCCTATTATACTGAAAATTCCCAAGCAGTAGTTGAAACCCTATGAGTATTCAACTATCCTTAGAAAATTTTAGGATAATACTACAAAGATTGCTTTTCTATGGAAAAAAATCTGCCCGCTGCGCGGGCACATTCTCATCGCGCGCTTCGCTCGCAAGTTTGAGCACGCCTAGGGCGCGCGACTTTGGGATCTCGCGCTTCGCGCTTGATGGTAATCTCGCACTCGCGCTCCGCTCTCGGTTTTGCATTTATCTCGCGCTACGCGCACGGCCTTTATACCTGCCTACAATTGCTTATCCGGCCTCAACGAATACATCCTCATCGAGTGTCTCGTGCTGCGCACTCGATCAAAGTTTGTCTAAAACGGTGAAGAAGTTTTGCTGCTTTTTTTTTCACATGTTGTGTAGTTTTTCTAGAAATTCGATTTTTTAATTTTTAATTTTATTTTTTACGATTGAAACGAAAACTACACTTCTAATGGGAAAAACTATATCAAACTTACGAATATTTTTTGGATAAACAAATTTTCTCTATCAATCCTCTGTGTAAGCCTAAGTCATTTTTTCAAAAATTTTATTATTTTATTTTTATAGTTACTTTTCCTGTTCGAAATGAAAACAACATATCCCGTTCAAGAAGTTGATAATACATTCAAATATATTTTCCTGGCAAAGAACTTGCGTCTATTTGATTTTTCCTTAACTTGTGTCACTTGTCCAAAAGTTCATTTTTTTCTATTTTTAAAAATGGAACAAAAACTACTTGTCCTAGAAGAAGGTAATTCTAACAAATTTGTAGATCTTTGTTTGGCACACAATTCAGTTCATTTACATTTTCTCGTATCTTAAATAGTTTGACCAAGAAATGAATCTTTCTCTTCTTCACAATTTTTTGTAGACCAAAATTTGAATTTTCGATCTTTTGAGAAAACTCGAAAAGTTGTAAAGATCATCCTCGAGGGCTCCCAAAAATTAAGATTTTTTTTCTTCAAACTTTTTTTCATATTTCACGTCGTTTGCGTAAGAATTCTCACTTTCGTTTATATTTTCGAATTTTGAAAATGTCACAACTCTGACAATTTCGTTTTCATAAAAAGAAGTCATAAAGATAATTTATTTTAATTTTTACGTAATACAAGAAACCGCACTTACAATTTTTGAGTCATGGAAAGGAAAAATCCAAAATTTTTTTCAAAATGTTCCTCCTCTTCGATTTTTTATCCAAAATAGCTTATTAACGAACTCGACTTGTCTTTTTGGTCCCTCAAAATGGAGCACGATCGAACATGAATATTATTTCGAAAGTTCTCGGGTTCACAGATTATTTATCATTATTTTTGTGCGATCAAAATTGGAATTTCCGAATTTTTGAGAAAACTCGAAAAGTTGTAAATATCATCCTGTAGGGCTTTTAAAAAGAAACATTTTTTCCTTCAAACTGTTTTTTATATCAAGCGTTGTTTGGCTAAAAGTTCTCATTTTCGTTTATATTTTTGAATTTTGAAAATGCCGAAACTCTGACAATTTTGTTTTTATCAAAAAAATCATGAAGATAAATTGTTTCACTCTTCACGCACTACAAGAAATTGTGTTTGCAATTTTTGAGTCTTGGAAAGAAAAAAAACAACAATTTCTGCAAAATGCTCCCCATTTTTGATTTGTCATCCAAAATAGCTGGTTAACGAACTCAACTCATCTTTCTGGTCCCTCAAAATGGGTACCAAAGAACGATCGGATATGATCATTCTTTCGAGAGTAATCGAGTTCACAGATTATTTTTTATCATTTTTCGTGCGATGAATATGGGGATTTTCAATTTTTTGAGAAAATCCAAAAAGCTGTATTCACCATCTTTTAGGGCTCCCAAAAAGAAACATTTCTTCTCTCTGACTTTATTTTCAATCTGGCGTTGTTTGGCTCGAAATTCTCATTTTCTTTTATATTTTTGAATTCTAAAAATGCCTCAACTCTGACAGTATTGTTTTTAATAATAAAAAAAAACAAAGAAATAAATTGTTCCACTTATGGCGTACCACAGGAAGACGTATTTACGATTTTTTAATTTGTATCCGGAATGGCTGACTAACATATTCGTAAATCCTGTTTTTCCATCAAAAATAGACTTAATTATTCTTTCTATTAATGATCCAGAATTTGGTTAAAAACTATTTCTTCGCGGAAAAATTGGAGCGTTTTGTTGGAAATGTATCGTTTTTTTTCTAAGGTATATTTTTTCCAAAAGAAAAAATAAATTATTCTAATATCAGATAAAAACGAATATTTTCTGGTAAAAAAACTGATTCGTCAAGTTGTGAATTTTTTTTTCGGTAAAACATTTATGTGTGGATATTGATGATATACAGATTTTCTTCAATATACCTGCGGAAGCGTCATAACCATCTATTCTTTTTACAGAATCCAGACCAAGTAGTCCGCCAAAACCAGACTTTACAATTGAGGTTAAAAGACTAAGTAAAGGCAAGCGTCTACTGAAAATTGAATCATTCAAAGGTGGCAAGGTTGAAAAAATCAACTACGAGGTACTTCCCGCGTCGGGGTATGGCACATCAGAGTCAACTCTCAAAGACGACAGGTGTACAAACCCAGATCCAGCTAAACGCTCAAATTCTAAGTCAGGCCAATCTTCAAACCCAGGCAAATGAAAACCATCATGTCAATCCGGAAGTTCAACACCTATAATTCCGGATCCTGATGGAAAAACAATTATACAATGTCAAATCCGTGTATGATTTCTTTATGACAAATAAACAAGAGTTGAACTCTCACAGTTTCCGATGCAGAACAAAAGTTTATTTAGTGAATCCTTAGACGTCATCCACAATTTACTTGACTTATTTGAACCATTTCTTTTCTGGTTGTAAACTTATCTCTTATGACTTGTACACCTGATAATTTGTTCAAAGATATATGTTATTTGTTTGAAATTCGTCAGTCAGTAGAAAACTTGGTTTTTTGTTGTAGAATGAATCGTTGTAGATTACGAACTCAATTGTTGAGTTACAAATGTATCTATTTGCTAAAAAGTTGAATTCTTTTGTTGATAATTCGACTTCTTTATAAAAAATTCTTCTTTTTGGATTGAAAATTCATCTTTCACGACAGGAGAATCATTTTTTTATGTTAAAAATTTTCTTTCTTATTTGAAAACAAAGTGGTTGGTTTTTCAATGCAACTGTTTTTGGTTGAGTAATGAATCTAATTTTCTTTATTTGAACTATTCTATTAAAAATTCATCTTTGCAGGCTGCGAATCCGAAAGTTTGGTTGAAAAATCAACAAGTTTCCAAAAGTAATATTTTTTGTTGAATTCAAGAGTTTCTAGAAAAATCGATTATTTCCTATTTTCTATGTAGGTGATTCCTATTAAAATTCTTTAAAAAATATATTTTTCTTGATTTTTAATGGAAACACTCAATGAGTTTCATGACGTTTCCTATGTATTAGGTTTCAAATAGTTGAAATTGGGAGTTCGGAGCCAAGGCGGATCAACAAAGGATTTTTTTGCGGGGGATGGGGGGTATCTGCAGGTCTTGCTTCCACCTCCACCTTATACCTTGAAATGACTTAGTTTAAAAAAAATCTTATTCCTCACACGAAGTGAAAAGTTGTACAAAATATGATATTTATCATTGCGAATGATTCTGTTAAACTTGAGACCGATTAAATAAGACGCATTTCGTAATACCAAATCTTTGTTTAATCTCCTCTCGTCTGGAACATGTGAGAGAAGATAAACAATAACCTTGTTTTCCTAATATTATCAGTGTGTCAATTCTCAGAAAATAGAATTTCTGATAAGAATTTATATATTTTTTGAGCATGGAATGTAGAAACAGCGGATATCAATTGGATAACTAGATTGTATTTTTGATATCCTAAACACAAAAGAATGTATTTAAAA
>WSXT02198315.1:1604-18995 GCA_011762715.2 Neuroterus valhalla
TTGTAATGTTGTAATATTTATTTATACTCTCCCTTTTACGGGTTTGAGAGTCTTTACATATAACACCTTTCCTCTATATTTACTAAATTCTTCTCTACAGTACCTCTCCAGAGTACGAGGCGAGAATGGAACCCGCAACCAGAAGGAGTGGGTTCAAAGCTCATGCCCTAGCTCATGCCCTAGCCCGTTGCATTGTATTAAATTGCGACTCAAATTACAAACAGAAGGCCGAAAAAGCAAGACATTCAGAACCTCATCTGAGAATATCGAAAAGAGCCAAAGATGAGGAAGAAATTTATTTTTTTACCGTTCCGGAAAAACGTGTTTCTTTGTGGCAAAAAGCAATCAATCGGGAACATTTTGAAGTAGAAAAAGTTGATAAAATCTGATAAAATTAGGAGATATCGTTCGATTCTTATTTGATATTCAAATCAACAATTGGGTGAAGGCAATCAGCGCCGCAGTTTCACATTTCTCTTGCAGAAAACTTGGAAACTATAATCATAATAATCGTGGCAGCCCCCTGTATGCGACATATGGGAAACAGTGGAATATGCAATAAAGTCGTGAAATTAGTGCTTTCAAGAAGGAGTGAGAATTTTTTCCTCAAGGCCAGCATTACGGTGTACACGAAAGCGAGTAAAAAGTGCAAGGATTAAAAGTAGCTGAGTACGAAACGCGAGGTGAGTGCATTATCGAGAACAAAGTGCGGAATTCGAGAAATGCGTGGTCTAGGCGCTCTTAAACTTCCAAGAGAATCAAGCGGCGCGCGAAGTTTGCGCCACCAGCAGATCTTTTTGTGTTAAAAATGTATAAATGAGTTAAATTTACAATTGAAAGCCTTGGAAGTTATTTATAAAAATGTCAATTTTGAACTCAGAGTCTCAACACTCAAGTAAACAAAATTGTTGCGAAATCAGGTTGTGCTTCCAAGAAACGAAGTAAGCCAGATCAAAAAATGTAGATATATACTATGTTGAATCTTAATCTTTTCCCTGATTATTTATCTCGTAGATTAGATGTATTACATTATTTATGTTTCAAAATTTATCTACAAAATGCAAAGGTGAAGAAGAATGTCACATTCATGTAATTTGGATACATCGATAAATGAGGAAACATTTTGAAGGTCGTTGATGATCCTAATACCAACTCGCCAGATAATTTGCTAGGAATTAAAAACCTTCCTTTCTGAGAGTGGAAAGTCTCAGTAATTGTATGGTCTCGATTTTGGTGTGACTGTGGTAAAATTTGAGGATATTTGAGGGTAAAAGGGAGTGAAGGAGATTTGTGGGTGGAGGATTGAGTATTAGAAGTGAAGGAATTTGAAAGGTGAGTGACAATTTCTGAGTTTGAGGTGAATTTTGTTTGTTTGTGAGGTTGGTTTGGACTTTGGATTGTGTCAACTGGCGTGGGGTCAGGATGAGATCGGTTTGCAGGGAAGGGTAGAGGGAGAGGAGTGCAGGTTAATGTCAGAATTAGGTAGACGGACGCAGGGTGAGGTAGCGCGAGAAGTGGCGCCAGAGGTAGCGCGGTTGAAGGCAAGGAGAATCGGATGCCACGGTGGACAACCAAAAATGGCCAGGTCACAGACGGGAAAATACGAAAACAGGGATGAGGCCAGAGGGCCGATGGAAGGGGTTAGAAAAATGAAGATAGAGGTGATGGAAATGCAAGGAAAGAGACCGGAGGAACGGGAATTCGAAATAAAGCAGGAAATTAGACGAGAAATGGCTGAACTGAGGAGAGATAGAGAAATAGAGGACATTTAGGTAAAATTTAGAGAAAATGATGCTGGACCTAGAGCAAAAACTAGAGAAGCAGGGGGAGCCTAAAGAAAAAGTAGAAGAATTGGAAAGTAGGTTGGAAGATATGCAAGGCGCAATCCGAAAGTTTGAAGGGGAGGAATTATGAAATGTATAAGATTGAAAGAAAAGGATTTCAATGAAGGTGTACAAGAAGTGCTAGATAGGATCAATGCGAAGGTACAAATAGAAGAAGTAAGCAGTATAGGAAGGGATGATAGTAGAAGGGGCAAAATTGCGCTGGTAAAATCAAAGAATAGGGAAGATAAGAGGAAAGTAATGTTGAAGAAAAGGCAGTTATATGGCAGTAAACAGAGAATAGAAGATGATTGGACACGGGAACAAAGGTATATGCAGTAAAGGTTGAGACGAATATCAGAAGAGGAGAAGAAGAACGGAAAGGAAACAAGGGGTAAGTATGGGAAAATAACATACAAGAAATATGGTGAGATTGAGATGAAGAGACAGAGAAGAAAAATGCGCACTGTCAGGAGACTGGAAGAGAAAGGAAGGGAAAAGAAGGGAATAAGGAACAGCAAAAAAGGGAAGGAAGGGAGGGGTGAATGGAAAATATTTCACTGAAATGTGGCAGGATTGGAGAGAAAAGATAGAGAATTTATGAAAAGTTTTGAACAGTGAGAGGTGGTAGTGGTGATGGAAACGTGGTTAGATGACAAAGGATGGGAAAGAATAAGGGGAAGGTTACCACGAGGTAACAGTTGTCAGATTCAAAATGAAAAAAAGGGAAATAGGAAAGGCAGAGCAATAGGAGGGATGGTGATGGTAATAAGGAAGGGATATCTTGCAGAGGAGGATAGGAGAGTGATGAAGGAAGAAATTGAAGGATTATTGGTAGGAGAGATAGAGATTAGAAGAGAGAAATGGAAGATAGTGTGAGTGTATTTGAACGGAAATATGTAGGGGAAATCTATGGCCATAAAAGAACTGATGGAAGAAAACGAAGAGGAGATTCAGCTTGTAATAGGAAGATATTAATGCAAGAACAGGAGGTAGAGGAGGGAGGGAATGGGGAGAAGAGCGAAGAAGAAAATCCAAAGACAAGATACTTAATGGGGGAGGGAAGAGATTGCTAAAGTGATTCGAGGAAATGGGATGGTTCATCATAAACGAAAATATAGAGGGGGATGAGGAAGGAGAATATACACGTTTGGGAGATGAAAAGGGAACGGTCATTGACTATGCGATAGTGGACGACGAGGTAACAGAGAAGATCAATAAACTAGAGGTAGGAGAAGAGTGGAAATTTCTCGAGTATGCTCACGATTTTCGATGATAAAAGCAAAATTGAAACAAAGTTGCAAAAAATAATCTACTTGGTAGTCTCAATTCACGCCATGAATATTTTTGAAAAAAATTAATTTGTTTATTTCTCATGCTCGATTGAAAATTTTGGCATCGATTGATTGTAAAATTATTTTCTCGTAAACTGTGCAATGTAATTTTTTGAAGATTTGGGAAAATTTTCTGAAATAAATACGGTTTGCGTAAGTATTTTTAAAAATTCGATAATTTATTATTGTCACTAATTTTCATAATTTTTTATCAAACAAATGCTGATTTGGCCCTGTTCTAAACGCAATATTCGAACATTTTTTCGAGCAGTGTAATCTATGAATTTTCACGATTCAAAAACCGTTTCAAACTTTTTGTGATCGCTCTTCGGGTTCGTAATAAATAATATTGTTTAGCGTCGCGCACCGTTCTCAGCGGCCACCGCTCGTAAGTGCATCGCTCGGAATGCGGGTCACAAGGGGTTATACTTAGCATCACATAAAGTACCGGCCTTTTATTGCGTTACTTTCGTTTGTAATTTATATAAGAGTATCAGAAACAGTGACTTCATTTTCGAGACATACAGTGTACGATAAATAATTTCTTCTTTTTAATGCACATACTATTTTCATCCTTGACTAGCGCAGAAGCCAACAAATAAAATTTTTCAATTTTCACTTTCCCGATGAAATCTTTTCGACGCGGTGTTAAACAATATCATTTATTACGAACCCGAAGAGCGATCACAAAAAGTTTGAAACAGTTTTTGAATCGTGAAAATTCATAGATTACACTGCTCGAAATTTTTTTTCGAATATCGCGTGTAGAACAGGGCCAAATCAGCATTTGTTTGATAAAAAATGATGAAAATTAATGAAAATAATAAATTATCGAATTTTTAAAAATACTAACGCAAACCGTATTTATTTCATAAAATGTTGCCAAATCTTCGAAAAATTATATTGTACAATTTACGAGAAAATAATTTTACAATCAATCGATGCCAAAATTTTCAATCGAGCACTGTAAATAAACAAATTAATGTTTTCCAAGAATATTCATGGCGTGAATTGAGACTACCAAGTAGATTATTTTTTGCAACTTGGTTTCAATTTTGCTTTTATCATTGAAAATCGTGAGCTCACTTGAGAAATTTCTACTCAGAATATATAGATTCTGATCACTTCCCATTATCACTGACGATAGAGGGTGATAAAAGTGCTAAGGATACGGTTGACAAGGAAATAAAGGCAAAAAGAACAGGAAGAGGGGATTGGTCAATAGAAGGGAGAGTAATTAAAAGAGAAGCTAAAGGATATAAAAATGGGAGAAGGAAATGGAAATAAAGAGATGGATATAATGATAGGGAAAATAAAAAAAGTGTAGGAGGAAACAAGCAAGAAAGAAGTTGGTGGGGGAAGGAACGGAAATGGCTAGGATGAAGAATGTAGAGAAAAAAGAAGGCAGTGAGAAAGAAACTACAAAGATGGAGGATGGGAAAAAGTATCGGAGATACATATAGAAGAAAGAAGAAGGAATATACTGAGATGTGTGAAAAGAAAAAAGAGGAGGAAGATAGGATGTTTCAAGAAGAGGCAGAGAAGGCTAGAACAGAAAAAAGGTTCGAAAAGTAGTAAATGAAGAGGGAAAAAAGAGGAAAAGGGTAAACCAGGATATTGGGATGGTACAATGAAAAAAGTACTTCATGAATCTGCTACGAGAGTTAGCGAATAAAGTTAGGAAGAGCGAGAAAGAGAGAAGAGAAAGAGACGAGGAAGAGGACATAACAAGAGAAGAAAGAATCAATCTTTTAGGAATGATGAAAGAAGGAAAAGCTTCAGGTCTAGATGAAATTCAAAATTAAGTATGGAAATATGGGGGTAATGAACTAAAGGAATAGGCATGGATAATGCACAATAGGGTACGGAGGGGAGAGGATTGGCCATGGATACGGAAAGAAGGGGTAGTCGTTCCGATATTGCAAAAAGGCAAAGGAGAGGAGGTTGAGGATTAGAGGGGAGTGACGCTTATGCCAACCTTGTATAAGTTAAATGTAACGGTATTGTAGGAGTGATTGAAGGCAGCAGTTAAGGAAAAAGAGATCGTTCCACCAATTCAGACGAAGTTTGGAAAAGGAATGGGGGTGTTGGACAACATACACGTTGTCAATTATTTAAAAAAAAGAAGATTAAAAAGGAGAAGGGAGGTAGTACAGGTATGTTCGTAAACCTAAACGCGGCGTTCAATTCTCTGGACTGGCAAGAGATCGAAAAGGTTATGGTAAAAAAATGTATAAGGGAAGGTCTGATGGATAGAGTCTCAGAAATTTTCAGTGAGACAAAAATCAGGGTACAGGTAGCCTATCAAACAGGCGATAGTTTCTGGTTGGTGAGAGGAGTAAGACAAGGGTGTCCTCTGAGGCCACTCTTATTCAATATCTTGATATCAAACTTGGAAGAGAGAATGAGCAGGAAAGGATGGACAGGTGTTAGGATGGAGAAGTAAAGATATATACACTGGCATACGCAGATGATATAGTAATGATGGCGGAAGATGGAGAGGGAATGACGGGTCTAATTACAAGGTAAGAGAAATACTTGGATGAGAAAAATTGAAATTGAATGCAGGAGAGACGTAGATAATAAGGTTCATAAAGGAGGAGAAAAAAATGGACTGGGTAATGGAAGGGAGTGAAGATAGAAGAAGTAAGAGAGTCTAAATATTTGGGATACAACTTGCAAGCAAATTGGGATCAGAAGGCACATATAACAGAAAGAATAAAAAAAGCGGCAGAGGTAATGAAGCAGGGATAGGGTATAGGAAAAAAAAGATTCAAGAAAGATTGGAAAAGAAGTATGTGGTTGTTTGATACCCTGGTATGGCCGGTTTTAGGATATGAAGTAGGAATATGGGGATTGAAGGAAAGGGGAGAGATGGAAAGGTTGCAAGAAGGATATGTGAGATGGACGTTAAGAACGGATTGGAGGACACCTGGATATATGGTGCAAGGGGAAACGTAAAGGTATAAATTAAGCATCTGAGCAGGGAAGAGGGCATGGAAATTTGTAGGAAAGCTAAAGAGGGAAAGGGAGGGGAGATAGCGAAAGAATGTCTAAAGGAGGTCGAAGAAGGAAGAGGAAGGGCAATTGAGTTAACAAAATGGGAAGACAGAAGGGAGTTCCTTACGGATAGATATATAGGAGGAAATTGGAGTACAGTCTGGAGAAATAAGGGATAGAGATAAGGAAAGTCAATTAATAGAAAGATGGGGTAGGACTAAGGAATCGAAATACAATAAATGGTATAAGATTATAAAAAAAGGTCCACCAAAGTATTTGGAAAAGAGGTGGGGAGAAAAGAGATAGGCAAGAATAGCAAGATTTAGATTGGGAAACGAGGTCAGGGGAGCGATGTACAGTCCAAACTCCGAGCATTACCGCTTTAGGGGGAGTAGGGGAGTATGATTCCGAGAATCGGTTGAACTCTACTCTAACCACGTTCCCGCTCGAGCGTGCAGAGGGAAAGACTAAAGCATGGCAAACTCCGAGGAGTGGGGGTAGCACTCGAGGGAGCAACCGAGGACGCGGCAATGTTCGAGGCGGCAATACTCGGGGTTTGGGCTGTATTGGGAAGAAAAGGAGAAAAGAAAGTGCAGAATATGTGAATGGGAAGAAGAAATGTGGGAACATGTATGGGAAGGATGTATAAGAGGAATGAAAGATAAAGGAAGCTGGCAAGAGAACGTGGAAATGATTCTGAGGAAAGAAGGACGGAGGGAGGAGTGGATAAGGGAATCGGAGGAAGCTAGAGGAGCGAATGAGATATAATGAAAGAATGATTGTGTAAAGGAAAATGCTGAGATGTAAGGGAAGTGAATGAAAAAGAAGACGAAAGTCACACGGAAGAGTAGGGTAAAGAAAATTGTAGAATAAGAATAAGTAGATGTAAGTAGAATAGGATGAGGCTGCGCTCCTTCGTTCTCGCTCGTACACTCAAATCGCTAAAAACGCTCCAGCACTCGATCACTCATAGTTCACTCGGTCGCTCGTCGTCTTTCAGTCTCATCGTCAAGTTGTGTTATGCGTTGTACGTGAAGGAACGGAAGTTATGTAAAGTCTTAGTGCCTTTTTTCTTGGTCGGTTCTCGTTATGTTTTTTCGAACCTTTTCTCTCTGTAGAAGAGAGAAACACCAACAGTTACACCAACACTACCATTCACCAGACACTAAGCAATTTTTGTCTTCAACTAATGAATTTCAAGTTTGACATTACAAATTTTCAGTCTGTTGCATTTATTGATATCTGCGATACATAAGATATCTGCGACGAAAATGCTTGCCGTCCCGGTTCTACTCTATTCGTTTGAGGTAGTTCCATGGACGGAGAACGAACTTGATACCACTACGCGCATGATAATGTTCATAGAGAAAAACTTGCGTACCAACTCGTCCGTTCCACGCTTATGCATCGCCGGCGGACTTTCCAATCCCCAAGGCCCTTACAACCGAAAAATTCTGAGCACTGCCTACATCATCGTGAACGGTAGAGATCATCCCTTGGCAATGGTCAGAAATCACAGAATAATTGTGGAAGAGGAGCGTTCCTCTACAAAGCCGCAGAGCAGGCAGCTGAGACCCCTGGTCTGAATCTTAACATCAGAGTTGAGGACAGTGGAATACTCCTTCAACATTGCTTACTTCCAAAAGCACATGTGAAGAAATCGAAAAAAAAACTTTCCCAAAAATGTAAAATATCAATCCTTGAAACAGAAGTCAACATTTTCTTTCCTTGAATCATCTGGACTCAATTCAGGTTCAAAAAATTAGGTTTCGCGTGTCAGGATGGTGTGCTTTTTACCTTAGCGTAACGTCGCCGCATACTACGATAGAGACAATTGCTAAGAACGTGGAGTGCCGAATTTACTACTACAGGTTCTCCACAATAGTCCCTATTCAGCAAATAAGACCTGACACCGTGCTCGTTGACAAGCGTGAAAGAACTATGTTCGTGATCGAATTTTCTACCCTAGCCGACCACAACATTGCAGGTAAGGGAATTGAGAAGAGATGTTTTTTTAGTTGCTCTCTGAAATTTCAGAGAGCAGCTACAGTGACTCCGCCAAGGGTATTCGGTTAAAGTAATTGTTCTCGTCACCAATGTTCTTGAAGGTGCGATGCCTTAACAGGCTCATAACCTAAAACCCATACCCGTGTGCTAAGAATATGTCGCAGCACTTGCCGGATGGATGCAGAGAACAGCATAAAAGGAAGACAGAGGCGTTTTGAATGTGCAGGAGATTGGGGCTGCCCAGTGAGCCCGATGATTTCCGCACTGTTGATTTTATATTTCGAGAAAGAATTACAAAAGGAAATGGAGGGGTAAGCATGAGTACGAGGGGAGAGATTAAAGTAGCTAGTATATGCCGACGACATTGTCTTATAAGTGAGGAAAAATCAGCTCTGGAGTAAATAATAACAAAGATAGGAAGGTACTTAAAGTGCAAGAAGCTAATTTTGAATGTGGAAAAGTCTGAAAGTTCAAGATTCAGAAAAGAGAGTGGAAAGGATCAAGACTTTGATTCCGTTTCGAGTAACGGTAGAAGTTACACGCGAGTTGTGAAGTACTTTAATTTTTTTTACTAATGAACAGGGAACGATTGAGTGAATACGGTGAGTGTAAAAGTCAGAATTGAAAATACTAGTGTGAGTGGAGGGAGTGGAGTGGGTAGTATGGAAGTATAAAAAAGGCATTTTGATAAGAATTGGGTTAAAGGATAGGTTGTGGGAGTTGAGAAAGTGGGTGGACTGGCAAGGGTAAGAGTAGTTGCGGTGAGAGTGATGGATGAGCGAGTGCCTTAACGTACGAAAGGGCTAAATAGAGCGGTAATGTTGGCTTCTCGCATTTTTTTCGGGTTCAAGAGAGAAGTGACAGGAAAGGGAGGTAAGAAAAATGGTAGAACGATCGCAAGCTTGCTCTACAAGTAAAGCAGATTACAAAATGGATTTGCGTAGTCAAGTCTAACGTATCAGGCGGCCGGCAGGAGAAAATAATGAGATGGGCGCGAACGTGTCAGAGAGTGAAGGCAGCGACAGTGCTGGTGAGATCTCCGAGGTGGCCGCACTAACTGGCCGAGAGTACAGAGGGTCCAGGGACATTGTGGCAACCTAGATGAACGCTGCCATTTCAAGTGCTGGTGGTGAATTAAATAGTATATCTACTTGATGTCCGGTTGAATCCAGACAAGAACCGTTTTCAATCTATTCAGATTCCTGGGTTGATTTTGAGTTGGCGTAAGCAAGGATATCGCAACTGAACTTAACAATTCTCAATTTCGTCAGTCTGATAACCACTCACGTGTAATGTTTTCGAATTTCAGAGGGAATCTCTCATTGGCTTCAGTACGGATTCCCACATTGAACTTTTCAAGATTCAAACTAAGTTTCTACTGTAATCAGGTCCAATCTGGAAATCACTTAGATATAAGCTATTTGGATTTTAGATTTTTCCAGAACAGGCCTCAGTACAGATTTTTGCATCGAACGTTCCAAATCTTAAACTACGTTACCACGTAAATCCGGTTCAATTTGAATATTACTTATATGCAATTTATGATTTCCGAATTCATTTTGTATAGGCCTTAAAGTAGGTTTCCAAACTAAACTTTCTGATTCTCTGACTTAGTTCCTACTTCAATCTGGACACTATAATTTCGCAATCCAATCGGATTTCCGAATTTATTCTGAATTTGCCTCAGTGCGGGTTTCCAAACTCAACTCTTGGAATCTCGGACTAAATTCCTACATCTATTCCGTTCAATCTGAACATGACCCATCTGTGAGCCATTCAGATTTCCAAGTTTATTTTCCTCTGGCATCGGAAAGGAATTGTAATCTATTTCATGTTCAAAGATCATCATAGATTGGTTTGAGTACGTCAATCAAGTTGAATTTGTAAATAACCTACCAGCAATCTATCTGTGTTTTAAAGTCCATGTTGCATTGGCCTTAGTGCGGATATCCAAACTGAACTATTCAAACGTTGAATTAAGTTCATACGTCAATGTGTCTATCAACTTATTGTAATCTTTCTGGATTTCTTGAATACATTTTCAATATGCCTCGTAACAGATTTTTCAGATGAATTTTTATGATCTAGAACTTAATTGTTACGTCAATCAAGTTGGAACTGGACTTTACCCATTTGTGGTACATTCGGATTTCCTAGCTTCTTTAGAATTGTCCTCAGCACGAAATTTCAAATTGAACTTTTCACATCACGAACAAGGTTTCTACGTCCATCCGGTTTAACCTGAACATCACCCATGTGTAGTCTATTTGAATTTTTGAGATCGTTTTGGATTGATCTTTGCAAAGATTCACTGAAATAAACTTGTTTATTCTCGAACTAATCGCAAATAAAGGCCTCAAAAATTAGTAATTTTTTTCAGATTTTCGAGTTTATTCCGAATTGAGCTCCGTCTGGAATTTGGAACTAAATATTTCAAATCTCTTACTAAGTTGCCACGTGATTCTGATTTAAGCTGGACATCACAATTCTGTATTCTATTCGGATTTCCGAGTTTATTTCGAATTGGCCTCACAACAGTTTTCCGAACTGAACTTTCCAAATAACGAACCAAGTTCCGAGGGTAATCCGGATCCGGCATTGGGGTTCAAGATGGACATGAACGTCTGTTATATGTGTATATCCACATTGGAACAGCCCACTTTGTCGAATTGTCAATAAGGATTGACTTTAGGC
This sequence comes from Neuroterus valhalla, assembly GCA_011762715.2. Taxonomy (NCBI): domain Eukaryota; kingdom Metazoa; phylum Arthropoda; class Insecta; order Hymenoptera; family Cynipidae; genus Neuroterus; species Neuroterus valhalla. Next base: position 12,463 of record WSXT02198315.1, read on the forward strand.
AGATTTCGGAAAGAAGTTGAGCCTTACAAATATAATTTGATATAATATAATATAATTAGATTTCCAGGTTTTTTACGGGTTAGCCTCAGTACGAATTTCTGAACTAAAATATTCAAATATCTAACATCACTCTCCTGTAATCTAAACAGATATCTGAGTTTATTTCAAGTTGGCCTCGGAGCGTATTGCCAAACTGAACTTTCAAATCTCAAACTAAGTTCCTACGACAATGCGGTTGAATCTGCACAACACTCATCAGTGGAACATTCAGATTTCTGAGTTTATTTCGAATAGGTCCCAGGTCGGATGTCCAAAATGAACTTTTCAAATCCCAAACTAAGTTCTCATATCAATCTGAATAAAGCTGGTCATCCCCTTCTGAAACCGATTCAGATTTCGGAGTTTGTTTTGGTGTTGCCTCAGTTCGGATTTGCAAACTCAACTCCTCAAATTTCTCTATCTGGACATCACCCATATGTAATGTATTCGGATTCCGAGCATGAAACTGAAAATTCTTAAATTGGTTGAAGCTCGAAGGAATGTATTTTGTCATCGAAGAATCGACTTTTGAAATGTAAAAAAATGAGTACGTTAATCTGTACGGAACAGGTGAAATCACAAAGGGAGACAATTTTATTTGAATTAACAGTTCTAACCGCATCTTCTTGAGCTTTTCTTCAAACTTGAGCATAGTTATGAGGCCTAACAATAAAAAAAGTTTGTGCACAGTTAGATATCCAATAGTCGTATTAAACTAATATAAAAAACTTCAATTTTACATACCAGAACCACTGCCACTTGTTGTCATTTCCAACATATCCCTGATAGTAACACCTCCGAGTATTGGTCTATCCGGAGCTTCCATTGAATCATCTGGAAAATGTCTAGCCGGCCGTTTCCTTGATATATGGACGTGATATACAGCCATGGCGATCACGCAAATAACACAGATTGGCAAAGCTATGGTCACAGCCGTTTGCCATGTCTCCCAAGTTGTTCTACTTCCATTTGGCAACACTTGGATGATAAGAATGATATTATATTTTTCGAAAATTTAGAATATTAGGAGAATACTAGAGTGCATCTTATGCACGATATAATATACAAACTATTGCAAAAACAAATAGCAATCATTCGAGCAACCCATCAGCAAGCTTGTTAGACAGTAAATGTATGCGGTTGAACTCACTGACATAAACCAGTTATTCTATTGACGTAGCAAATTATACTCCTTCACCGTGTTTAGTTAAAAGTATATCTTATGCAGAAGTAAAAAATGAAATGATTTAAAGAACTGACTGGGCTATTTCAATGCATTGAGGAAAGCCTGAAAGCAAGCAAACATATAAAAAATGACTCGAATTCGAGTACAGTTGAGCCAATTGCCGGCATGCTCATGCAATAAATGGAGGATGAAAGAAGGATCATCAGGAATAAGGAAGTCCAACACTTCATTTCATAATGCGAGGCATTTATTTACCATACTAGTGTATCCTTCGATATGAATTCCTCGTATTATATTTTGTAATTTGAATAAACTTTCGATAAATCAATATGCAAGAACTCGAAAGACATCGTAGCAGTAAATCTTTTTCCTCGTACTCTTCCTTGAACTAAATGGAGACAAATCACAATTTGTGTACGCAATCCCTCAATAGTTGTTTTGCTGTATCAAGGAGCAAGCAAAACATCGTTCTACGCTACGATTTTGCATCGTCGAATTGAAGGTCAACCTCCACACTTGCTTCGTCTTACCTCATTAATAAGAAACTTTCAAGATCACTGTATAAAAAACCAGGTGCTGTTAAACAATTATTCAAGTAAAACCACACATCAAATGTTAGCGACTGGACAAAACAAGCACACGTCCATGAGGATACACCGTTCTTTCAATCCAATTTTAAGACGTTCGAACCATATTGCGGAAATCTAAGCTTTTATGATAGTTTTCGTGCAGGGAAGCAGGTACCTGGAAAAATTTATTCAATTATACATTCAGGAATTTTCATCATATCATTAATGGTATTATTCGAGACATAAAAGATCATTTTTTATGAGGAAAATTGGGAACATATACAGGTTATTTATTCAAAAACTTTCATTTTGAATCGAACTTTTTTTATTCTTTCTTTTAAAATTTTTGTGAACGATAGGATCTTATTGAATGATATATATTTCTTCATCGATAGAAAGAATTCTCTACAAATGTGCGGCATCAAAATTTTGAAAATTAATTTTTTTTTAATGCCTAAAGTTCCTAGCACATAGTTTTGAAAATGAGAAACAAAAACAGATAATTATAATTTATTCAATTTCAAACATTTAATAACGCAAAGTCTTAGATAAACTTCTCGTGGAGTCAATAACCTTTGATTTAATGAAAGTCAAATATTTCTCTAAATCTAGTGATATGCGATGGAGAAAAAAAGTCTGGTCCAGGACAAAGTTTTTGATTAACAATTTTTGCATGTTTTAACTTTCCATCACAAGAAAAAAATCTCTCCTCTCATCAACAATAGCATCAATAATATTAATTCAATTCTTGGAGCAATAGTTAATACATTCATCCAGCGACCTGCTGTCCTATACAACGACCTTAACATGAGAATGTATAGGTTTAACCCTTCGAAGCACATAGTATCATGTATGATACACACTTTCTCATTTTCTCGTGTATAACTGAGTATGAATTCTAATGATTCTTTACACTAAATTTAGAAAAAATTATTCCGTTCTTCCTCGAAAAATTTCCTACATCTTCGAAACTGGTTTTTAGAGCTAAAATATCATTCAATTCCGACTACAGAAGATTTTGTTTGAAATATTATCTACTATTTTTTATGTTCTCAGTTTATTTTGAGCTCTTTATAAATATTCGATGCAAGAAATAATTCTCTAAACATAGAATATATCTGTTTCAGAGTGTAAGGTACAATGGTACATATGACCGTCCAGGAAGAAAGGAATATAACGTTCTGACAATCGATTTTTAGTTTATTAAACGGTTGAAAGTTTTTGAATTCATCCTCCAAAATAAAAAAAAAATTATTCTTTTATGTGGAAGATTAGAAAAGTCATTAAGCTGCAAAGTGAAGCCCGCCTATGAGGTTTATGGGTTGTAACGCATATCAATTAACTCCTGTAAAAACCTGTAAGAGATATTCGGTCCCTTTTTTCGTGAACAACAACACATACGTAAGATCTCAGTCATAAGAAAAATTCTTGTGGTTCTTCAGGATACAGGGAAGCGTTAGTGCGATTGTGAAAACAAGACCACAACGCATAATGCCACCTTCGTTACATATGTAACTGTAAAACATACTGTACCTTAAAACAACAGTTTCCTAACGAATACAATACTGCACACGAAAAAATTGGTTCTTGGTTTCCTATTTCTTGACAAATATCAATTTTGTTCATTCAGAAATTGAACTTGATTGAGACAAGTCTTTTCCACTGCTACTCGTAGGAACAACTATGGAAATACAAAACCCAGACCCACTTCAAGATGCAGAACACCCAACAATGCTTCGGCAAGCAGTGCCAATCGTTCTTGAGTTCGGAGTACTGAATTGATTGAAAATACGATGAAGAATCGGCGAGACAATCGACGTTCTTTGTGGGCGGATCAACTTCACCGATGACTGGTTGAATTGCTACGATTCCAGTACTGACCCTAATCGCAGAGGTTATATGACGCACACTAAACACTCGGTGGTGTCAGAAAAACCCAGAGCTTTCGCATCTTTCACCTGAGTCTCATGATCTGGCAGAGATGGGTGCACCCCTTCGTGGAAATCTAACAGAGGAGACCAATATGGGGCGAGAGCTTTGGCTGATCTAAAGCCAACATTCGATCAAAAGATCAAGAGGCGCTTGCATAAACCGAGCAAGAAGATTGGCTAGGCTAGACAGAATGCAACCGTATCCAGTGTGTGATTAACTTTATGAAATCCGGTAAGCCTTTTACAGTTAGGGTCCAAATTTTCACACGGGATGAGGATGCACCATCACCCAATGAGAATGTCAAAGTTGCTGATCATCAAGCAGCATATTGTTAGCAAAATATGGGTGTTATCTGATGCAACGAGGAGAATACAAGAGGGGGAGGTAAGGGTCAGGGAACTTCTACGCACCAACATCTGGCCCGGATCTATACCTTATTATTCATGTCAAGGCCGCTCTGAACTCTTACAGAAGGGAGGTAAATTTTCCAACCCGAAGAACTACATGCCAATAACCTGTCTGGACACGCGGTATGAGAACATCACAGCCATCCTGAAAGAACCTGCTGATCGACAGGAGCATCTGTATGGACTCTGCATACTACGAACGCAATCTGTCAATGTCCTGGATTAATTACCATAAAGGTTACGATTCGTCTTCCAATATACTTATCATCCATCTGTTGGAAAGCTTGAGGGTGCACTGACATATAGTGGAATGCATAGAGATTGCTGCACCTTTGAAAAACCAGGTTGACTATTTTCCCTGATAAACATCTTGTAAAAACTGAGAGCGTCACTAGCCAGAGGGGCGTTTTTCAGCATAAGACCATGAGCCTTCTACTTTTCTGCATCACACTTTTGCCATTGTCTCTTGCACTAAGAAATTCTTGTGCGTACCTTTACGGTGGAACTAATTATGCTGAGCATGAGGTCACTCATATATTTCATGTGGACGACTTAGAGATCTATCTTTCAGGAAAAAATCCTCTCATGAACTCTGGGAACACAAACGGTAGAGATGCTCTTGTGTCAATGGTCTGGAATCAAAAAACGATTCGAAAAGAACCGTTCTCATATAAAGTCGCGGAAAGGCGGCCGATACCCCTAACCCGTATCTTAACTTCAGAATTGAGGACAGAACATTACCCCATCTAGGTTTCTTATTTGCGAAAGTGCAGGTAAAGAAAGCAGATGACGTAAGCTTTCGAAAATAGATCGACGACAAGAAAATGCACAGACATTCACAGAATTGCCAAAGAACAGTCCTTGTCACATGAGCCAACGTTTGCATCCCTGAAATCATCTGGACTCAATTTACGCACGCAGTCATTTCCGCGTGTCAGGACGATGTCATTTGCACCTTAGCATACCGTACCCGCATTTTAAGTCAATAAGTTCCCGGGGATAGGTGCAGAGCATGTCATATACACTCTGAGCACCTATGATCTACACTATCCAAATGTCACATTCACATGGAAACGAATTATATCTCCGGACACAGTGAGGCCTTAAGGGAACTTTACTAACATCTTCATCAGTCTTATGGTGATGGTCGCAACCCTGCCGTGCCTATAAATCTAAGAGAGATGGAGTCGATTGTTGAGCACCGTGCTGCTGTCCAAAAGAAAAACCTAGTAAGTGACTTTTGCCATAGAGGTTATTTTCTCACGCAGATATGCCTGAAAATAGTCACTATGGAAAAAGTCACTTACTAGGTTCTTCTATGGGACAGCAGCGTGAGCGAAGAATTTACTGGAACAACATGTTCTCGACAATAGAGCCTAATGATTACATGAGACCTGGCATCGCACTCATTGACAAATGGAAACAAACTATTTTTGTGATCGAATTCTCAGCTACAGCCGACTACAAGTTCACAGTCAAGGAGAATAAGAAGATGGAGACCTCAAAAGGGAGCTGCGGCGGCTTTACCCGAAATATTCAGTTGAACTATTTGTCCCGGTCATCGGGACTCTCAAAGGTGCGACGTCTCTACTGGTTTGACCCGGCGCCAGAAATATTCCGTGGCACTTGCTACATGGATACAAAAAAGTCATTCTCGTGTCGCTCCGTGGACCCTAGGGTGGTTCTTATTTATACTTGGTGGATTTTTTATTTCGAATATTTCTGCTCTCACCCTGCAGTTCCGTTCGAATGCCCAAAAAATGCTATCCTTCAAATTTGAGCAAAATTAGTTATTATCTAATGATGAAATGTGATAAGATGTGACAAACAAACCCGCGTTTTAGTATGCTACTAAGAATTCGTCATAGGATAATAATTTTTCATGAATTTTGAGGTTTGATGACTTTAAGCCAGTCTTATGTGCCCCCAAGGAAAGCCCCATATGTGACGAATTTGAATTCTACGTAATGTTGCGGTTTATTGCCGTTTTTTGAAATTGAAAAAAAATATATATTATCATCGGTAATTTGTTAATACCCAGTCATTTGTTAAGTAATAGTCAATTGTTGATTGTGTAGTTTACGATCTGGAGAAGGGCGATAAATAAGACAAAGATCTTGGTTCTAACATTAGCACTACGTTCCGTTAGCAAGATTCGCCAACCTCTTATTGAAAAACACTTAATGCACAGATATTAAATATGTTACAATGTAAAAAGGACATTTAAAAAATTGTTACCGATGCAAGTTAAGATGGTAATGGTCATGTCACATGACAGGTCAAATGTAAAATCTGGAAAACGCCTGAGAAGACCCGTTTTGGTGGAAGGTTATGGATCTGCTGAATCCTACTCGTCGTTTACGTCGTATTTATACAGAGCACAAACACATACAAATTGAG
>WSXT02198326.1:0-18995 GCA_011762715.2 Neuroterus valhalla
TTCCTATCGGCTGTCCGCGACTGCTTATTCTTGTATTCGCAGTTAACCTCAGGGGCCTTTCCTCTATCCGCAACCTGGGGACGCGCTACGTAGTGGTGATAGGTACCCACCAAGTAGATGAGATATTGTTACAAAAAATTATTAGAAAACTATTTTCTTACCAATCAAAAAAAAAATCTATTATACATTTCCAATCAATCAGGTCACTTTTTTGCAACAAAAGTACAAGAAAACTACTCAAAAGTGGTTAAAACAAGATTTTGTTATAAACAATTATTAGGAAAAATTATTTCTTCATTGATAAAAAATATATATCACATCCCCAGACAATCATAATTACTTTCTTGCCACAAAGTACTGGAAAAATGCTCAGAAGCGATTGTAACAAGTTTTTTTCATGTTATTTAGGAATTATTAGAAAAATATTTAGTTATTGATAAAACAACATATTACACAATTCAAATCAAGTACAATCACTTCTTCCGACAAAAGTACGAAAAAATATCCCAAAAGTAATCAAAATTGGTGACAGAAAGATTTGGTAAAACAATTATTTGTTTATTAGCGGCAAAAGGTGTATCATGCATCTGCAATGAATTATAGACTCAGGTGCCTCTATGCAGAAAGAGTGCACTTTCCAAGGTCATATCTCGTGACCTATCAGGGCTAGGTCACTTTTTCTAACTTGCGTAAAATTGACTCCACTGTTATTTATTGTGTACGCATTTTGTCGTGGGACCTAAAGGAAACAAAGTATTTTCAAAGAATGAAACCTCTCTGTTTTTGGTGAAAAATGCCGAAAATGGAATTTTTAAAGACTCGCAATTCACAAACTAATCGGACTGAATGACCTTTCTTTGGGTTTACGCAGATTTTTGTTTACTTTATTTCATTTCCTAGCATCATTTACGTAAACTTAATCCGGAATGTTTTATTTTAAAAAAAATTTAACATTTTTTCGCTCCTCAAAATGGGCAAAAACAGTCAACTTTGACTGGTCATAACTTATGACCTATTACAGTTAGAGCATTGTTCTTTTTTGGGAATCAGAGGAAATCAAGGCTTCTTTAACTTGACTGTGAAACACATACCTTTAAAGTAATTAGGTAGGAAGTTATAAAGAGGTTTTTGAAACTTCACGATTTTCCGTAGAAAATCCAAAAAAGTGGGCAATTTTCAATGTACCATAACTCGGAACCTATTAGAGAAAGCGGATGATTTTTTGGACATAATTTGCTCATAATTGAGTTCTTTTTCTTTCATCTGCTAGACATTTTGCTCTACAATGCAATGGGAATTGTACATCCACGTAAACGCAAAATTTTGAAATGTTGAAAAAAAACCGGGTTCCCTCTCGTATTCAAGGTAACATTTTAATATGTCAAATAGGACCCCTTAATAAAGCGATATCACCAAAAAAATCTGAAAAAGGAATTAATCGGGAATTTCACTCATTTTTCCGACGTAGTACCTGGACTATATTTATCGGGTTCAATAATTTAGTCTTCTATCATCCCGAGATATAGAGGGAAGAAATTCAAGATACGATTATTCATTGAATCATAAATTTTTCAGAATTACCGTTTAATCAAATATAATTTTTCAAAATTACAATTTAAAAATTGAATTCATCGTTAGTAAATTTCCTTCTGAATTATATCATTCTAAATTAGCATTGATCGTTCTTTCTAGTATTCCTAATTGACACCCTCCTCGATTCTTATGTTCTGGAACAACTATAAGCTCTTAATAAAATTCTCCGGATAAAAATTTTTCCCAAATTACCTTTTGCCACAACTTTCTTTATCTTTCTAGATATCGTTTGCCATAATTACCTTTGGTCAGAATTTTCGTAGTACCTGATTTCTATTTTTTAGAATAACCATCTGAATGTTCATTCAGATGCCAATAGGGATACTTTTTATTCCTTCAGATTCCGAATTGGAACATTCATTTCTCCTATTGTCATCATTTCAATCTATCCAACTTATTATTTCCCAATTTATTATCATCTCTACTCTGACCACTTTCATATCACAGAACTTTCATTTCACTTGAAACACATCTAGCATACAAATGATAGCAGCAAATTTGGATGAATTACGTGACCGTTCTGTCAAGTGAGAATCATGACAAATGACGATCCGAGTGAATGAATTTGAGGTAATACGTCTATGCGAAAGAATGTAGATAATGTCCAATGGTGATTCGAATGACTGTAAATAATGCTAAATAATAATCAAAACAATTAAAAATCATGAAAAACAAATAATACGACGAATGGTTTAAAAAAAAGCAATAATAAATAGGTCATATGGCTATTTAGAAGCATCAAAATGATGACAAATAGTAATTTAGAATAACGGAAATTGGAGCAGCTAGTATTTTGAAAATGAAACCAGTAATGTTGGCAATTATAAATCAAGGTTATCTGGTTGAATACCCAAGTTGAGGAGTTATGCATACTGGAGGCAACTACGCATAATTTTTCCACCATGTATAACTTTTACACCTAAAGCTGATCTCAATTATATAAATAAAAAGTTTTTAAAAAATAAAAATTCTTTTGGTGAAAAAGGAAGTCTCTGAATGCAGTTCTATGAATACTTCAACATTTACTTTCCAACTACCCACGATCTGCGACAACCATATGAATAAATATGAATCCCTCGTGAGAAACACTAAAGACATCACTAATATGCATGTTTACCAAAATAGATACTATCTTCACGACAATTTAAAAGCTTGTAATAATAGAAATTCGGAAACGGTATATGGAAATAAATCTTTTCCACATTTATATGGTAAGAACCTTTCAATAATTCAAACACATCCTGCGTATCTTATGTTAAATTGATGTACTCACAAATTTCATAAGAGAGAGGATGTGCACAAGGACTCACCTTGAACAAAAAAATAATAATAGATTAGTCACGATCATTGATTCCATAATATAGAATTCAACTAGTACTTAAAAATACATGAAGCATCTAAGGCTATAGTTAAAATAATAATAATACATCATTGACTTATTCCCTTTCGAAATAAAATCATCCCAGTTATCTTAAGTGTGATAATAATCATAATGGATTCTTGTGAGGCTAATGTTCCTTTGTAACATTTTTGCGGGATAAGTCGTGTGAGTCAGCACTGATTCGATTGTTCATAGTTTATATTCTATCTGGATTTAATGTTCTAACTCATTCAATCTATTATTCAAAATGTGTATGTGTATACTATCCACTCTAGTTAAAGTGACAAGGTCGTATTTTATAATTTTACATTACAGTATACGTATAGGTAACTTGCCCACCAGAAAGCCTTGAACAACCTTTTGTAATTAATGGTACGGACTGTTTTCACCTAGTATCCTTATTATCTTATTTACTTTTCAATCTCACACCGGAATTCATAAGATCATAACTCTCGACCTCACTTAAAATTCAACAATTTCAAAGAAGAAGCTTCCTAGTCCAGTATATTTATATAGATTTTATAATTGCAATTCATTAGGTAAGAAAACTTTTTTCTGCCATTTTTAGGGTACTATATAGGAAGCTTGAATCCAAGTTTTCGACCATCAACCCTCTGCAGGTTGTCTGCCATCTTGAATTAAGGGGTGATTTCTTGTATCGAGAATAACAGTCGTATTTTTTGTTTATTCAAGAAAACAGTTCATACAGTTTTTCATTAAAAAAATGAGTTTTACAAATTAATATATTAGATGTTTTTTCGTATTTTGCTTATTTGTTGCTTAACAATCGATTATACAAATAAAAAGAGGGTTGACCATTTTTCCAGATCGAACACATTTTATGATTTCGGTGCTATCGCAAAACTTTTAGAACAAAGGTTGTAATTCACACGATCCTCTACAATTTTTGTTTACACCTTTTTTCCTTATAGCAATTGTTTACTTACCGTCGCGTCTGAAAGTTGCCTATTCTTTACTTTTTTTAATTAAATATAATTTCGACTATTTTTCTTGTGCGCATGATATATAATATTGAAATTTTCTTTTATTTGTTATTTTTATTTTGAATTTTTCTTGTTTTTAAACTTAACTTTGATTATTTTTCATTGGCATTTCAATTACTTACTATTGTTTAATATAATTTCATACGATTATTCATATGATTTATCTTGCTTATTGGAAGAATAAATGAAAAATTCGATAACAAAACTTATTTACTAAAATTATGAGATTCATGTTAGGAACCTCGCAACCTTTAATTTATGAATATGCAATCTGTAATGAAATTTCAAGGTTCTTGATCAGTTCCAGTTTTATTTGTTCCAAAAATTTACAAAAAATCTTTATATTTCTTCAACAATTTCACACTACTTAAACATGCTGCTGATAGTATTAAAATATTTTCTGCATGGTTCAAAATATGAATAAACACTAAAAACCTAAGAATATTAATAGGCATTGTACATAAATTTAAAAAAATGAATAAATAAAAGAACTCACGGGAAATGAAAACTTTGAGTCGAGATATGTTTGATTTTTTTTTGAAGGTAATGGAATAAAATTTGAAAATTCATTGAGGCATACATTTTTTGCTCCAAAGGTTACGCTTGCTGATGGATTGAACAAAAACTTTGATGATACAACCATTTTTGGTCAAATTATAAATCTTAGGAAAAGAAAAAATTAAAATAACTACGAAAACTGCGCTTTGATTTCAAAGATTGCAGTTTCCAACTAACGAATTTTTGCTAATATAGATTTATACTGAATGCTGTTATTCTATCTTACTTCTAAAATAATAATAACAAGTTAGTTGAAGAAAAAATATAAAATAATAATCTCATTCAGTCAAAATTCGTTGTTTGGGAACTAAGATTTTTTGAAGTCAAAGTGCAATTGTGGCAGTTTTTTTCATGCTTGATTTTCACGAAATTCGAAATAGAAGTTTTTATTTCAGGTTTCAAAAAATATTCACTTCCGAAAAAAAAGTCTTACAGAGTTCAATAAATTTTCGATTTTTTTTCCTCACAGTGAAAAAAAAATCCAAAACTTTTCCATTGCATCAACAAAACTTAGAATAATTTAGTACGGCACAGCGCTCGCAATCCAGCACTACCAACTACCGAGTGACGGTGCGCGCAACTTTCAGGCTCTACAGTATGTAAACAATTGCTCATACAAAAAAAAGTTTCGAACCAAATTTGAAGAAGATCATGTAAATTACAACTTTTGTCCTAAAATTTTTGCGATTGCACAGAAATCAAAAAAGATATTCGATCTAAAAAAATTTGTCAACCCTCTTTTCATTTTTATAAACAATTTTTAAACATCAAATAAGCAAAATACGAAGGAACATCAAATATACTGATTTGTAGAACTCATTCTTCTCATGAAAAATGGTATGAACTGTTTTCTTGATTAAATTAAAAATACGACTGTTATACGCGATACAAGAAATCACCCCTAAATTCAAAATGGCGGACAACCTGCGAAGGGTTGATGGTCGAAAACTTGGATTCAAGATTCCTATATGGAACCCTAAAGATGACGAAAAAATTTTTCTTACCCAATGAATTGCAATAATAAAATCTAAATATACTGGACTATCCACAGTTCCTAATATTACTATAATAACGGTTCAATTCTCCTCTGAAAACACAGTGAAAGAAATAATAGAATTGAACATTCAAATTTGACGAGAGTTATAAGATTGTTGATTAACTGAAAATGATATAATTCACACCGCTAAGATAATAAAGTGTAATTATCATAAGGAAGCTCAAAAAATCACATGGTAAGAATATCAATATTTTACAATTCAAAATAAATACAGGAAGATTCTATGAAACTGAAGATCTTCAAGATAAGAAATTTCAGAAATTGAGCATTCAGAATTCAGGAATTACAACTCAGAGAAAAATTGAAGGGTGGAAATCCAAAAATGTATAGGCGCCATTTCAAGAAGGGTCATTTTTATCATTCCGATATCGAGCATTTATTATACTATGCAATGCGAAATTGGAAAAATCACAAAAAAGTCTCACTTTAGTTACAGCTATGTTTCTTACATCCTTATTCAAGCTGCATTACAAGATTTGGTTACTTACGAGAAGCAATAATAATGTAAACGGTGAATGGTATAAAATGAAAGGAAAAGTATATTACAATATTTATAAACATAAATCAGACTCTGATTATATAATACGTATGCTGCTTACATGTTTACATATTTATATTTGTGTTCATATTTATATAAAACATGCATATATTTGAAATTACAAAACTTCTATTCCATATACTATATAGCCTCAAACTGTCAATAAAATAAAAAAAATATATATTATCTATTTCCTGGAAAAACTCTCATAAATTTAACGTGAACAGGAGTAAATTACAAACATTGCTCTTTTATTATTTTAGAAATCATGTGCTATATTCTGCAGATTCTTAAACTGCAGTTCCATCCTATAGAGTTTACAATAACATAAATCAGGGTAACCTGTAATTTTCGACTGGATGAATTAATGCATGATGCGAAAACAGATAAAGATCTGTCAAGAATACGGTTTTCTGTCATTGTGAGTCGAAGGAAGTGGAATTGTCTATTTGCCATAAATCCTGTGTCGTTAATATAGATTCCAAAGAATAAGTGAGAGCGTAAACCAGTATAACAGTCCTAATTTGTAGTTACGTCGATTTCATTTAAGTTTATATTTTCTGGTACGAATGGCTCTTATGTGCACCATGACTCAGTTCAATTTTTCATGAGCTAATTATATTTATTCTCAAGGATAATTCAACGAATTACTTTCTGAATTGAAGAAAAAAATATTCATCCGAACATCTCATAAAAAAACTAGCCGATTGAAGTACAAAAACTTTTATTATTCCGTACATTTTTAGGAGTAAAAAAGAAGATACAAATGAATGCAATATCTTCTTTTATCACTAATCCTAATAGATTTTCGGGCTCCAAATTACCTAAGCAAAAAGCGATGTTTCAACAGAGAACTTTCATTTTTAAACCGTTAGGTGAATCTTGAAAAAATGAATTGTCAACAAAGGAAGTTGAGCTTATAACCTATTTTCGAGAAGTAGGAACACTGATAAAAAATATTCTTCTCAATCTCATGCGGAACATCCGGACTTAAAAAAAAATGTTTTGAGACTTTTCATGAAGAGTCTGGATGTGACGCATAAGATTGAGGGGAATATTTTCTATAAATTTTCCTACTTCTCGAAAAATTGTTTTATTATTCCCAGATGTAAAAAGGTTTGGACTCCAAAATCTTTCCATATGACATAGTTCTAATATAACATTGGGATAAAACATATCAAAAAAGAATTCTACGTTAAAGTATTGAAATTGAACATGACTTGAGGCAACACAAATTTTTAACCCAGCACTGGTCGTTTCTCACAAGCGGTAAGAATTTTTTCGGTTAGTATATAAGGATCATTTTGACTGCTTTTTTTAGCGTATAAAATTCTGCGTTCAGGAATGGCATTGTATGTAGAAGTGGTAAGTTAGGTTAAAGAACCAGGTTTGTGTTCATTTTCATGCTTCAAAAAAATCGAAGATGGTGTGCTTAGGGGGCGTTGTCACAAGAATTGGGCGTGGTCAAGTATATGCATGCTTGTCTAAAGGGCGTTACTAATGTACATTGACATATGTCAAATATAAATGGGAGTTTTTGATTGCGGGGATAAAATGCGTACCCGGAAAAAATGGACATGGCTAAGGGAATGTGTATGATTGATACCAAAGGTGTGTCTAAGAGGCGTTATCTATTTGAATAGAAATGGTCAATTGGGTGCTCAGGGGGCGTTGTCACAAGAAGTGGGCATGTTCAAGTATATGCATGCTTGTCTAAGGGACGTTACTTATGTGAATTGACGCATGTTAAATATAAATGGGAGTGTCTGGTTGCGGGGATAAAGTGCGTACCCGGAAAAATGTGCATGGGTAAGGGAATGTGTATGATTGATACCGAAGGTGTCTCTAAGAGGCGTTATCTATTTGAACAGAAATGATCAATGGTGTGCTTAGGGAGAATCGTCACAAGAAGTGGGCGTAGTCAAGTATATGCACGCTTTTCTAAGGGACGTTACTAATGTAAATTCACATATGTCAAATATAAATGGGAGTGTCTGATTGCGGGGATAAAGTGCGTGCCCGGAAAAATGTGCATAGCTAGAGGAATGTTTATGATCAATACCAAAGTCGTGTCTAAGAGGCGTTATCTATTCGAATAGGAATGGTCAATGGTGTGCTCAGGGGGCGTTGTCACAAGAAATGGGCGTGGTCGATCATCCATAATATGGAAAAAAGCGTTACATATGTTATCATGATACGGAGGATTTGGCTAGAACATGTGATTCGTGAAATGATAATCGGAAGCGTTAGATTGTTCTGGACTGATGGCTGGTGATTTCACGGATTGGTGCACAAAAGGGTATCGTTTATGGGTATAGGTGCACTGCAATAGCAGGTTCACAAGACTTCCTTGACCCAGAAGCCCCACGAAATCAGCTCTGGTGGAACAGGTGCAAGAAGTTTTAAAAATTAACAATGCTGACGTGATTGATAGTACCACCTACCCGTGTTGCATGTCAAGTTGTGTTGAAGAGCTGCTAAGGTGTACGCACATACCTATCGTTAAAGATCTTTTGAAGTCCCGCTGACCTTGTCGTAATCACATTGTTGCAACCGCTCCGCTTAAACTAAATATTTTGCACTGGTCCTTTCAGCGCGAAAAAATAAAACCGAGGCTAACTATCACCTTTAATTATTAGCTATTGCGCAGTTGAGACGTCTCATTGGGCAGTTACGCTGTTATGTAAGAGAAATTAGCAGGCTTTTCAAATTGGCTAACGTGACAGGCCCAAAGGGAGAAGGAAGGGTTTTCACAGAAAGCTGTATTTGATTTCTCAATTGAAAAATTCCTATTTAGTCTGGATGGAGTAAATATGTTAAACAAATTTGACTATTTGAATGGGTCGGTATAAGAGATTTTCGGTTTGAGGATGGTAAACTGAATCTTTTGTTAGAGCTGATCAAGATGACGAAAATGAGAATCTTGGAATAGGATTGTGTGAGAGGGTGTCCGGCATTACCTGGGTTAAGATTGGATGCAAATCTAGCACTTTAGGTATCTATCAAATTGCAAAAAAAAATCTTCCAATTTCCCTTTCTACCTGATGTTTCGGAAATCTAAATTTAACGTCACACATTGATGAAGAATGTATTAATATCAAAAGTGATGCCGTAAATTTTACACTTTCCACATAAATATATGTATCTTGGCTAGTGGGGAATATTGAAATAAACATGCTAGAAAATTTTTTAATGATATAAAAGAAGCAGTGAAGAAATAGGATTTATAGTTAATAAAATTCTATGATATGAACCAATACTAGAAATATTAAAATTCCTCCTCAGCATCAGCATTCACATTACTAATATCGCGTTTCAGGAATGTGCGGTACTTGAAGTTGGAGAGATTTCATTATTTCTGGTATATTATTGAGGGTATGTTCAATGCTCATTTGAAATACAAATTATCTGAGTCTGCAGATACAAATAATAAAATCTTAATCGTAAATATGTGCGTATAGGTTATGCAAAAAAAAATAGATGTTGATAATAAAATGTAGTTCATCTCTAATGGTTTGGCCCTAGGCTGACCTTCGAGAGATCTGTCGGGATTGTGAATCACGACACATGATAAATTAACTTATTTACCCCTTCACATTATTCTATTTGCAACACGACAAAATTCAGACTAATGAGAACGTGTCGATCCTATCTACAAAGTGGCGCATGTACTTTCCGAACTATCTTTCCTATTGTCAAATAGGTTCTAAGCTAATGATTTGAGGATACATAAATTACAGAAGAGTGTATTCCAATGCGGAAAAAAAAGGAAAAATTAATTTGAAGAATTATTATGCAATTTTTTCTACGTCCGTATTTTGTGTTATTCTATTTTCGATTGTGAAAATAGTTTACGTTCATCAGCAAATGAAACTTCATAAAAAATCAAGTAGCGTTAATAAAATAATATAGACCGAAGTGCTATAATTGCTTATAATTCAAATCATGATTCAAATTTTATCCAAAACAAAAAATTCTGTTCCAGGATATTTCAGATTATTAATCAAATTGAAAATGCTTTCAATTTACATAGACTACTCCAGATTTATTTGGATTCTCTTTGATAAAGTGTCCTACAATTTGTTTCGAGAATCTGAAATCTTGGGGAATACACTTGAATATTCTCTAATGTAATTTTGTAGAATTTTTCGAAATTATCTCGAGTGGTTCAGAATGTTATTAGAACATTTTGACAATGTTTGAAAATTGTATTAGCCAGTATATGTGAACTCTTGACTATTCTAGAATGTTTTGCAGTATTTTAATTTCGCTTAGAATAGGATATGCCGCAATTTTTCGATTAATTGAATAATTGTCTTTTGAAAAGCGTACATCAACTACGCATATATTGTGTACACTAGTATACACAAAAATTTCTTTAAATCCTACCAAAACGATTCAACACACTGCAAATTCCTTACAATTCTCTATAAACTGCGGGAACCCCTTCAAATTTCTTTCGTTCTCGTGAAATATTTTCAAATCCTTGGAAAAACTCGAAATATTCAAAAACCTATAAAAATCTCTAACAATCTTTAAAATTTCGTAGGCATCGTTCAAAATCTCTACACAGAAAAAACATCAAATCACAGACATCGAAAGCATTAGAAACACCTTCAAATTTTAATCATAATCAATTGAGGTCTTCTTCGAAATTGGTAAACATGCTTTTTTATCTCTTGAAATCCGAAAAAATTGCGAATTTTATACTTCTTCAAATTATTTCGAAATCTCTCAAAATTCGTCCAAATCCCTTAACACTCTTCTAAATCAAATTTCCTCACAAATTTATAAAAAAAAGTATATTTCAATTAAGGATGAAAAATCAAAAAATCTTCAATTTTCTAAACGAAATTTATTGAACTTTTCAAGAATGAGTTGTTGCGCGAGTATAGGATGGTTTAGAGTGAAGATGTAATAGATTCCTAACACGAAGTGAGAAATCGAGCAATTTCCATGTGTGGAAAGATGACGGAATTCTCGTGCACGCGCCTAAGAGTTCGTCATTAAGTCTCTAGCCTGCTTTTTATAAAATAATCTACATACCTCAGGTGAGAATGTAACTGATACAGTTTCATAGAATCTAGAATGCAAATTAATCTAGGACGGTCAAGAAAAGCTCCCCTATTCCCTCGACCGTCCAGGTTGATCGCATTTGATTGGTTCATTCTAATTGATTCATCACAACCAACCACGATAATTAAAGCACTGAGCCATCAATGCATTACCTAACTCATGTTTAATCGTAACTTTAAAACTGTTTCCTTTCGAAATCAGTCCTCAGATCATCTCCACATCTCATCTGGAATCGAAAAATGGTATTTCGACTTCGTAACATGTGTTAGGAAATTGCAAATTGAAAAGTTGATTTGGGAGTGGAAATATTCAACATCTATAATCATCGAGGAAGTTTGTTTTTTAAAGAAAGTTACAGACGTCTCGAATTGCATCGATTTCAGGGAAAAAATGTTCCTAGGTATTAAACTAACTATTAAATAGTAAAATTTGTTCAAATGATAACATAAATCTGGTAATAACTGCTTCATACAGATCTCATAGTATGCCATGTCTTGAATTTAATATGAACCTGAACGAATTTCTGAAGAACTCTTAACACTACAAAAAAACATTTGATTATTGGAGACTTTAACATGGATATTTCAAAACAGGGGTTTCCAACGCAAGGTTGGTGCGCTTCTCCTTCTCCGAGCGCTTCATCGAGAATTCTCTCCTCGTTCTACTACGGGCTTCGTCTGACTACGCCTGACCACGCCTACTTGCGCACACTGTTCACACAGCCTGGCCGCCAAGGACCCCTTTCCACATCGCGATCACCGCATGAACGCATCCAAGGTGGTAAGAGAGGGGATTGACGAGTGACAGTTATTTACACCATTGCTCACGCGTTGGACACCTATGTTTCAAAACGAAATATTATTACTGAAGATTTCCTGAACAATCTACTAAGAAAACATACTTTTAAAATTATAGAAAAATTGGGCATTATTGCAGCATCAACAAACTAGGGAAAATCTAAATCAATCTATGATCCGAATGAAGCCATTAATAGGCTAATCAAAAATATACAAGATTGTATAGGAAAAAAGAGAACAAAAAAGATATTTATTAATCGTAATAAGAAAAACAAAAGAAGAAAAAGTTGGATTACCAAAGCCATTATGATATCTTGTGGGAAAAAGAAATATTTTATAATAAGCTCAAGCATGATTCAACTAACGTATATCTTATGAAACAATATAAAAGCTCCATAAAAATTATTGATAAAGTAAAAAAAGATGGAAAAATAAAATAAGATAGTAATCTTATGAATAAGAACTGCAACGATGCTAAATAATTGTGGAAAATAATTAACACAAAAATATGAAAAAAGAGGAAAACTAAGAATAACATCGGATACAATCTCGATAACGACAATAATAAAATACGAGATCAACAAGATATAGCGACACATCTTTACTCCTATTATTGTAAAGTAGGTGTAAATCTAAGCAAGAAAGGCGAAACGGAACCAAATAGTAAAAACTTTTATTTTCCACCATTCAACCCCAATAGTTTCTTCATAATACCAACTGACTACCTTGAAGTACAGTAAACTTAGAAATAAAAAGAGAAAAAACATTTATAAAGAAGGTAGAATACTGTGAATATATAGGAATGATTTTTGATCAAAATTTGAAATGGAACATGTTGAATGTATGATCAATCAGACCCAATATTTAATTTAGATTTTTTAGAAAATTTCCAAATTCTTGCAAACCGATATATTAAGAATAATCTATTATGCTTTCTTTTACAGTATTATAAATTATGGAATGATTGCCTGGGGTGGAGCATATATGGATAATCTGAAACTATTGCAAAAAGTTCAAAAAAGAATATTGAAAATTGTAAATAAAAATACTTTCGTAAGTGAGAACCCAATGAAGCTCAGCCAATAATTTGCATATGAATCACTCCACCACTATTATAACTTTATTAGTTATAAATTTACTGAGTCAAATAGTACAACTAGAAATAAAAATATGCAATTACCAAAAATTTGCAAAACTGTAAATGATAAAAACAGCTATATCAAATCTATCAAATTGTTCAATAGTCTGACCAGCGAATATAAATTACCTAATATATCTAGAAGTTCGGAAAGATCTAAGTTAAAAGGATGGATAAAATCCAATATTCTCTCCTAATTTTGTTAAATAGTCCTAAATTTCTGTAATGTTAGCAGGACAAGTAATAATTTCTTTTATATTCGAGTCTAAATTATATATAAGTTGGTTTTAATCAGTGCCCCCGCACAGGCAATTTTATCTGCCTCTGGAAGACAGGTTATATATGTTTTGAATATTTATAACTTGTAAAATACTAAATATATATTATTATTTTTTTATTTATGAGTATTTGGATTCAGACGCTTTTTTGGAAAAAAATCGAATTCTTACTTTGGCCCTCATGTTTATAACTTTTGCCTCAATTTTGTCCGATTTTGCCTTTGTTGTATTTGTACTTCTATTCAAAAGACACCTGGTACACTTCTATGAGAATTTTTGTTGTAAAAATGGATTTTTTGGAATATTCTTCGAAAATCGACGATCTCGAAGAAATTCCAGACAATTTTTCTTATTTGTAAAAGTTATACAAATTTTTCAAGTTTTTTTGCGTACGATGGGATATATAATTGGAAGGAATTTTTGCAAATCTCTTGAGAATGAGCAGACTATTATTTGCATTATGTCCGAGCTTCTATTGTTTGAAAAAATGCAATAATTATGGAACCCACACTTTACATAAAATTGGGGGAAAACAGGTACCACGGTTGCGAAAATATGTTCTCTACTTTGCAAAAAACTGATATTATTTTGTTAATTTTGATCCTTTTTTATATTTCGCAACAGATTCAGAAAAAGGTCAGTAAACCGTATCAGAATTTGGAAAAAAAACTCGTCTGTTGAATCAAGAGTTGTGGAAGTGCCAATGAAGCTTTTTTTCCAGCTTTAAAATTTTAATGCTCATACTCTTGAAGATAATTCCTTCTCCTCTTATCGTAAAAATATGGATTATGGCGTTAAAATGATATATAATATGTGATATATGATAAAATTGTAATTGAGGGTAAGCCGGTTGGTTGATGCGTTGCTAAGTAACGGATAAATGCAAAAAAATATTTGTTCGTGGAAATGCTAACCAGATAACGTTAACCTTTTTCACAATTTATCCGTTTCGCAAATGATTTCTGATCAAAATGGTAAGTCTTGATTGTTTTCAAAGGCAGTTTCTATCGATGTAAAGGATTCGTTTGACAAGAAAAAAATTCGGCAAATATGTAATAAATATCACACTACTTCTCAGAAAAAATGCAAGCATAAAAAACTCGGTCTTCTTGCGAAATACAGTTCAAAACATTTGAGACAAACAGGAGTCATATCAAAATCCTTCCAAATCATTCTTCCAAATCATAGCACTCATTAGATTTAAAAAATTAATAAATGAAACAAGAAGCCTTATCCGAAATTTGCATGAATCAAATTCAGGATCTGAGATGAGATTTTTTTATAATTCCAAAGCCTAGACGAATAAAGCTTACATTTCAATTGTATCCGTGTAAAAAAAATTCCGCGGTAACGTGAGAATCAGTATTAATTAAGGACGCGAATAACTATAGAGATTAACAAGAACAATTCAGCATTCTTCCCGCGATGCTATTTCTAGGTAGAATATTGAAGGTCAACGTACTTCCAGCACATTGAAGTCGGTGTCACCTTGCAACCAACTGCCTGAAGTTATTCCGATATCAATTCTTTTATATAAATCTTAAATCTTAAGTCTGTATAATAATAACACACAAACGTTTTGCAAACGTTTTTAAAACTTTCTCTGAAAAACCATAAACGTTTGGAATTTTCTGTTAGAAAAACGTTTTGAAAACGTTGGATACTTCCGCTGATTTTTGAGGCTCAAGTGAAGAAAACTTTTCAAAGACGTTTTACAAACCTTTTCAAAACGTTTTACCAATAAAATTTTGAGTGGCCACAAACTCAACACGTATTTCAAACGTTTTTAAAACGTTTACGTATTTCAAACGTTTAAAAGAAATTTGGCAAACGTTCAAACGAAGTTTTGGAACGTTTGAGAAGTAGAATTTTGAACGATCGAAATTACCATCGTATTCCAAACATTTTGTGAACGTTTTGAAAACGTTTGATCCAAAAATGTATCCGATATATGGCATGATATATCTCGCAAGTGGCAGGAAACTATGTTGAATACTATGTATAAGACTTTCAAACATTTGTTCATTAGAAAAGACACGGAAAAGTTATTATAAGAAATAAGGGTATGGTCTTAATACTATTAAAAGTATATGGGCTAATGAGACCTTTTTTATTTTTCAATCAAACGTTCTTCAAACGTTCTTGAAACGTTTCATCAACTTTTTGTATAAGTTCGACAAAACTTTTTCAAACGTTGGATAAACGTTTTTTTGACCCTTGATAAATGTCCCAAAAACGTTTTAGAGACGTTTGGAAATTTAATCTGCTCAAATTTTGCTTGATCCAACGTTTACCCAACGTTTTCAAAATGTTTAAAAAAGCTTTTGTCTAGTCAAAGTATCAAAAATGTGCGGAAGTATCCGACGTTTTCAAAGCGTTTTCTTCACCAAAATTTACAAACGTTTTAACGTTTACTAGAAAACGTTCTCAAAACGTTTCCAAGACGTTCGGTGTTATCCGGATCAGTCTAGGATTTCAAGGTTAGGGAGAACGGGTCGAAGCTCCAATGTTAAAAGGCAAGGGTCATCCCGCAGCTGCTGGAGGTCAAAAGGTCAGGCGGTAAATGTTAGCAGTGCATCTCATGTTTTCTGATTCTACGAAATCTTAAAAATGAAGGGAAGAAATGAAGAATGATGAAAAAGTTGTTGGATTATTCTTTCCGAGAAATAATAAAGAAAGAAATAGGATCTTTTTTTTTATAAATAGGCTAACCCATTTTTTGTGGTACTATTCAAGACTGCCATAACCATTCTACTTTCATGGTAAATATAGGTAATGATATAGAAAGAGCTTCTTAGGTAGGAATGTTATCTGGAGAAAAATAGTATATTGTTAACCGAGTGGGGACGTAGGAGATTCCCAACAAAGTTCACGTACTATTTTCTTTCACACCCACCAGAAAAACACAATTTTGGAGGCTTGGTAGGAAACAGCGTAAATTATTGATTCCACGAGCGCTTGATGCACCACCAACTTGTAATTGTCAACTGTTTATTGACATGTTGTCATATACTCCGGATGACTGACACTTAGTCGTTTTGAGGTTATGTGAACAAGTGTGAATATATCTGTAGCAGATCGACATTTCTGCGCTCCAAGTTGGTGGCAATGAAACAAGTGAAACATATGAGAGTGCAGAATCGACATTTTCTTTGTCATTCAAATCGATTTTAACCTCGAACGGACATGTCAATAATACTATTACCGAACTTTACTGTCACTAGTGTGGAAAAGTACACTTTTCCACACGGACTAATCAACGATCGTGGAATCGATCATTTCCGCTGTTTCCCACCAAGCCTCCAAAATCGTGTTGTAAAACGCTTCTGTGTTAAGTTTTAGTGATACCAACTTTGGCATGTAGTACTGCGATTGCTCGGAGCAACAGCTCTCAATGGCCGCTGTTGGCGCGCGATTCAAACCGCTTGAACTTTCCACCGTTCCAAAAGTAAAAATTTTTGGGACAATAGGAAATTTTTTTGTTCTGAAACAAAAATCTGAAGAGCCTGGGTAAATCATATGCAGAGTGGTCGAATTTTGACAACATGGCGAACCTAGTGTGACCAAAACGGGGTGGGAGAGGATGTAACTGATACGACTCATATGTCCATTTGATTATCTTCTTTCTCCTTTTCTCGCTACTCATATTCCAGAATTCCTTTTCTCCATTTCGTAATTCTTGAGGTCTTATGCATATGCACTGGAGTATCCACTCCAGTCCACTTTCGGGCATGGCCTAAAATCGACCATTAGCATTCTAGAGAGGACATAATCGGACCTCTGGCTGCTGCCGAGTTGCGTCCTATGGTTAAAATCGACGGGGGGCCTAGCCAAATGAATCTCCCCCCCCCTCCCCTCTCTTCTTCTCTCTCCTTCTCTCTTCCCCCACTAGCCACGCAGTATTTATCGATTCCATCTCTGTGAAAAGTTGTAGATATCATTTAGACTAATGCTGGTGACGGGAAACTCAAGAAATCGGATTGAGCAATAAATATAAAGATCTATTCGAAGTTGAAACACTTTTTAATGAAGCACCAAAGCAAATCCAATTATCAGACGAAAGAGTTGAAAATTTTTGTAACTATATTTCTAGTCAAAATTCAAAATCCATTACTTATATTGAAAATTAGAGAAATAAGAAGAAAAGGAAAATAAGTGAAGCGACAAGTGGAGAAGGAGAGAAGGAAAGGAAGGCGAGGACACATTTCAGACAGGTCCCCCCGTCGATTTTGACCATAGGACGCAACTCGACGGCAGCGAAATCTACAATAAAGAGAGTTGTCAGTGAATTTCTGAATTCTCAAAGTCGATTCCGTGCCACTGTATCAGCACATGTATGCGATCGCGATCAAGTGGTATGTTATGCAACAACTCGTTACATTTGTTATCCACCTGACTCAACCTTGAAACAACAACGCAAAGACTTTCGCCCTTCCCGACAAGCAATGTCATGTTTCTTTACCTTCTAATGTACGTCATACCTCCACCTGGGTTACATGTCCCACTGAGGATAATATAAGGTTGATGTGACTCTAGAGGAGGGTTCCTCCGACCCTAATTCTTGATAATTACAGCTCTAACCACAGAAACCTAAAGCTCGTTGATTTCAGGAGAATATGTAATTTTCTGGATGGAAGTATAACGTCAGAAAACATATCTGACTTCGGATAGGAAGAGTCGACACAGTAATAGGAGATTAGAATAATTTATAGTACCAATGCGGGTCAGTACGTGAGAACCGTAAATACATATGTAATCTGTGGTAGCAAGAGACTGTTGAATCGCCTGTTTATCATCTGACTCGATCAACAAACTCGTGGTATAACCAGTTTTCTTTCTTTTCGGTGAATTTGTTCAGATGGAGGAAATGAGTTATTGTGCAAATTATATGCCTTTTAGGAGAAGTAAATAGAGTATGAAAAGGCTACATTCGTATGCATATGGAAATGGGAAAAATTTATTATGTCTGTTGGGTACAGAGAAGATAGTACTACTAACTTGGAACTACGGTGTGGCGATGTAAGATCCTAATGAAATAATAAAGAAGATGATTATAAAAGTACGTAATAAATTTATGATCATAGCTCAGCCGCAATACTGAGTTTTCAATCTTGTCTTGGAGTTGGATTCCAACTTTTCCGGTCAACTAAAAGTAACATATGGTCGCAAAACACAAGGATTTATTTCAAATTATGACGTTTATTCTGAATATTCTTCAACACAACAGATCAAACATTGCAAGATTAATTGATTTCGAAAGAATAATAAAACTTTCCACAGAAACATATCATTTCTTGGGTGTACTTCCGATTAAGGTCCACCTCCAAAATCTTTCATACTGTGTATACCTATGTATTTTGATGCGCTGATTACGAATATGATAGTGAAAATTGGCGACTAGGCGATTTTTATGATGAAACCATAAAAAACCCATAAAAACCATGGTTTTTTTTTGCGTTTATCTCACGGTTTTTTCACGGTTTCACCATGAAAATCATCTAGTCGCCAATTTTCACTATCATATTCGTAATCAGGGCATCAATATGTATAGGTTTACGCAGCATGAAGGATTTTG
>WSXT02198337.1:0-18994 GCA_011762715.2 Neuroterus valhalla
CTTATTGACCGGCCACCGGCTTTGCACCCGAAAAACCGGCCGGGCCGGCCAAAAACCGGCCACTTGGCAACCCTAGGCGCAATACATGAGTGACAATTGTATTAACACTTTGACATTGAGATTATTGTCAAATTTGAATAATACGGTCTCACAAAATCACTAAAAAACCACTTATCAACTCATATAGGAATAAATAATGCACTTTTTTTGACAATCACCGGTTCAGCCCGTTTAACACAACGCTGTTGTAGAGCGTGCTGCGTGCAGCGCCGCACTGGTGACGGAATTTCGCACGTAGAAACGATCATCACTAAGGGAAGCAAGTTTTATTCTCACGTCCATGAAAGTCGGATAGGGCTGCAAAATGGTCAAACAATCATAGATGCGGCGGCGATAATGACATACTTTGGACAAGAATGATCAAGATGTTAAGATCCTCTTATATTGAATAAAAAATCCGACGTTTCGAGATTCAAAACGCTTTTTCGTCCATCGATGTCAATTCGAAACATTATTGAACTCAAGAGTTTAATTTAACAAGAGATAACCCGTTCTTTCTTTCTCTACTTTTGGTTTAGAATCTGAAATTGACAAGAAAATTAGTTTCAAAAAGATGAAAAATTTGTTTCGGATACATGAAAGAAAAGTAAGGTTAAAAAGTAGAGAAATTTAAAAATCGTTACCTAAATTTCACTAAATTGAGATTAAAATTTATGTAAAGATTGCGGTATGAGTCATCTTCAATATTGAAGGAAATTGAGGAATAAGGAGACAAATTGTAAAGTCATAAGATGAAAATTTTGGGAGAAAAAGTACATGCGTCCTTCCCTATTTTGAGAATTAACGTACAGAGACAGAGTTCGAGAGCAATAAGGTGGCAGAAATAATGAGAAAGAACTGTGCCGCGCAGTGCACCCAATTACCAGGTCATGTTGTACTGCGCGTGCGTCGCGTCAGTAACCTGATTAGTAACTTCTGGCGCGCCTATTTGAAACGACAACAACATTTTTATGGTTTAATGGACTTCATTGTCCACTAGTGAATCCTATATAACACATTTATCTACCTTAACAATTTATTATGTTTACCACATAATTTAACGGATAAAAGTCAAGATAATCTTTGTCTGGTTTTATAAACTTATGAAATTTGGAATCAACTATGAAAATTATTCCGATATTAGAATCACGCAAACTTCTGTTTATATCAAACGATAAACTTACATGTAGAGAAATGGAAATAAGAAGTTTAAAATCAGCATCCTGTGCTCTATACCAATTCGACAGTTCTACTTCAGCTTTTACTATTGTTTTTTATTTATTTATAATGTGTAATTGAAATAATTATTTTAGAATTATTAAATAATAAGCAGCGCCGTAGCGAGGGTCTCCGGGGCCCTGGCGCCAGATTTCCTAAGAGGCCCTTGAAAATGAATTTAAAAAAAAAAAAGGTGATTCTGAAGCCTTTCCGGAGTCCATTAAGAAAAAGTTCAAATGTTATAAAAACGTTATCAAAGATCTTCTCGAGCTCATACTTTGGAATGATCTCTTTCTGAAAAAAAAAATCTTCGGGGGGCCCTGGTGCGCCGCACCGCCTGAACATGCCTAGTTACGGCGCCGATAACAAGTATTCACACCTAAGTCTATATTGAACTCATAGAAATATTTTCTGACCAGATTTTTTATAAAAGAACCATATTTCTATGCTAAAAAAATGTTACTTGTTTACGAAATCTTTGCTGAAAATAATAACCCATTCCACGAGACGAATACCGATTCGAGATAACTTGGAGACAGACGTTCATATTTTTCTTGTGCCTTCTCATCTGCTCATGCCTGCGTTACTTTCAGACTATTGAAATCGACACTGAATACTGCCTGTATCAACAAACTAGCTACCTGAAGCTTTGAAGCGCTTCTACTGATTTATGAGTTCTGAAGCACTTTTACTGATTTATGAGTTCTGAAGGCTACAACGAGTTCAAGTTTTCACTAATGTATCATAAATCCAGAGACTATGTTAAGAGCCCTGATGACTCGGATTAGGATGAGATAATTGGAGATCTTAACTGCCTTGGTAGGGAGGAAGGTTGGGGGACAGAATATAACTGTTCCAGACGGATGTCGCAACTATATAATCAGTATTTCTTTTCATTAACCTTTCCCATTCTGGATGACTGTTCAATAGACAAACATAAAATGTGTTAACTCTGGATATCTATATTTTTTTAGCAAACATCAATTTTTCCTCGTGTATAATCATGTCTATGAGTACAAACCCATTTTCTTCAATACCAGGTACCAAACTGCCATTTTTGATCCCCTCCAAATTCAGATGGAGGAAAAAATAATCCCCTTTCCCTGCTAGACAACGATAATCAGAAAATAGTTTCGGACAACTTCTAGACCTTAAGAAATGGTCAGGGAACAATGTTGGAAAGTATCTAATTTATCATTTTTTGAATCTCAACCTAAGTCCATATACCTTTCATTACCGCAAATTACTCCGGATTCATCACCTGAAATTTTTATACCCACAATAAACAAATTTAATTAGGGAGTAGAAGCAGAATTGGTTACACCTGAGGTGTTAATTATTTTTAATGAAGCCATAAGGTAAACCTTTGATGAGAATCTCTAACGACTCTCCTTGTTTGTATTTCAGGTTGAGCCTTCTGGGAACTGTGCTGATCAGCGGGATCGTGGTTTCCGGTAGCGAGAGCCCATCAGTCTTCGAGACTGTTCGCAACAGCAACGCGGCCATATTAAATCGACTGGGTCTCGTTCCGCTTGAAATTCCGACTGGGCATCACAAGAAGAGGCTAGCCGGCCCTGAACCACCCGCTTTCGCCTATGATGCCCAGTCTCGTATCCACCAACCGTACAGCAGGCGTCACGGACATCGAGACAGTCACGTTTACATCGTGAAACTTCCAGCGAGTCCACCTTATTACACCCTCACGAAACCACATAAGTCAGTGAAGGATGACAAGGGCTCGAAGAATGTCGGTAATCTCCCGGTTGGATTTCACAGCAATGGCAAACCCGCCAAGATCTACCACTGGAACCTGCCCTTGATGATGAAGATTGCGGAGAAGAAACAACATCACCAAATGAAAATGGACCAATTCAAGAAAAAGATCCAGTTCGAAAAGGACAATATCCATCTATCCAGAAACAGTGAGATCAACATCATCAAGAGTAACAACGAGATAAAGAACACCCATTCGTCTCACAACACTAAGAGTAATAGCAACATTAAGAGTATCAGCGAGATGACCAGCATCCATCCATCTCACAATAGTCAGATTAGCAGCATTCAGAGTATCAACGAGGTGACCAATAGCCATCCATTTAACAACAATCAGATCAGCAACATCAGGAGTATCAGTAACATCAACGGGATAAAGAACAGCCATCCGTCTCACAACAGTGAGATCCGTAACATCGAGTTCAAGACCAACAACGAGGTTAACAGCATTCATGCCAACGGTGAAATTGGTCAAATCAAGTCCAAAAGCCACAACAAGATGAACAACATGCCTAATTCCATTCATGGTAACAATGATATTTTTTTTGGGAAGTAGTTATTTTCTGCTGTAGAGTCTTTCTGCAATCATATGCAGCCCAAAAAAATACTTCAGCCCGAAACAATTTCGTCACCATAAAAAAAACCAAGTGTGATCCTTACTTCGGGTTTAGAGTAACTTCAACCTTGAACAAAAATTACCCCTGAGTTAGCAATTTTCACCAAACACCTTGGGTATCGTTACCATCCCTTGTTATCGAATCAAACTTCTTCGAACAACAATTCAATAGAATTGTAACTTCTTAGTCGAAAATCCATATTTTTTATGGAAATGGTGATCATTCGTAAAAAAATTATCGTTTTTCGTTCAGAACTAGGAATTTCAATTCGAAATCTCACGACTCCATCCTTGGTAAAAAATGTATCTCTCTGGCTTAAAATCTGAATATACTTTATAAGGAGCTGCTTATTTTTAATAGAAACATTGACTTCTCTTTTTTGATCCGTTTTTCTGTTTTTATGTTAACCTTGTTTGTTGGGAACTAACTTTTTTTATTATGAAAGATCCATTATTTTAGCCAAGAATTCATCCCTCTAACTGAACATTGAACTATTTTGTTGAAAATTTCTTTTGTATAGAAACCTATCTTAAACTTTCTTTCCAAAATTGCTACTAAGGTTGGATCCATCCAGTTCAGAGAATAATTTTGTAATTTGCATAGACACACTTCTGGCGATCATAGAGTAAACGGTTTCTAGCATTTTCCATTGTTCATGACGACCAGCTATTCGTCAAAATTTTAGGCATTTGCACTAAATACTATTTTTGACGCATGCGTAAACTCCAGCTAATAGTGGATCATCACGTGCGCTATGTACAAAAGAAGTGACGATACTTGCTCTCATTTTCTTTCTATGTTTAGCTTCATTTGAGTTAATTTGAATCAATTTACTACGAACTCCGTCCCAATTATTTCAATAAGCCTGAAAACCCAGAACTCATTGAAGATGTCGCCACTCATTTTGACTCCATAGTGCGCACGTCTATGATCCTCTATTGTTCATGGCGATTAGGATGATCAGCTATTGGCTGAGCTTGGCGCATGGATATAAAAATAATTTCCACTGCGCATGTCTCAAAGTCCATGAACCCAGTAGGCAGAAAATTCGAGGACACAAATAAAAAGTCTTTGAAACGTTTCTTGAATGTTAACGTTAGAAGAAGTCTCAAGGAAGTTTTGAAAAACGTTCCGCGTCAGGCTAACGAACATTCCAAAAATGAATGAGGTTGCAAAGTTGTCTAAGGAAATGTTTTGGATATCGTACGTTTTTGGAAGTTTATTTGGTCTCTCCCAACAACTCCCAATGCTCGTGCTCACTGAACGAATAGCTTATGGCCATGAACAATAGAGAATGCTAGAAAGCGTATGTCCTACAGCGCCAAAAGGAGTAGTGACATCTGTTGTGATTTTTGAATGTACACACCTCATTGCAAATAAACATTTTAACAATCACAATTCATTACAATGGGGAATTTTTTCCAGCAGAAAACAGATTGCTCCACGGGTCGAAACCAACCTTGAGTGCCGCGCAGAAACAGAAGCATAGTAGGAATAACGACAAGAGATTGAGCTATCCGACTAATCTGGAAGTGGCATTGAAGATCAATGAAGCTGAGGAGTACAAAACGAAAAACAACACCAATAAGATGTTCAGGTTGGCGGATTCTACGACTTACAGGGTAGGGGCCCACGCGAACGATCGCTTCTCCTGGAACAATTTGTCTAATGATTTTCATGGTTCGAGGAACACGCACGAAGAACAGAAACCGAAGAAACACCGGAAAAAGGCTGCCATGACATATTATGCTCCTTTGAGCCACAAGTCTGGCTCAACCAGCATCCACAAAAACTTTGCCGGGAATGGAAAACCAAAAGCCTTTTATGTCATGGAGAAGAGTCGCAAACCCATCTATCATCATCAACTCTTACCCTAATTCACCAAAGGAGAGATTCGAATCAAATTTGTGGGTTATTGAAAAGTACAAGGTCATTCATTGAAATAGGAAAATTTCCAGATGTTTCTGAAGTCATGACGTAGATTCTCATTCGAGGCAGCCTCTTGCCTCAATTCACGGAGGATGAGACTTGAATCAAATTCTTATGTGTTTCTACAGTCATAATGAAGACTATAATTAGCAGCATCCCCTCAGCTTAATCAAAAAAGGGGGTGAATCTAATTTTTTGGTGATTTAGGAGTTCAAGGTCATTCATCAAAGTGGAACGATTTCCAAATGTTCCAAAAGTCGTTGCGTGGACTCCTTTTTATATACGTCAAAAAAGACTTTCCAAATCAAAGAGTTCGAAGTTATTTATTAGAATTGAAGCATTTTTTAATGTGTTTAAAGTCATAACGTGGATTATTATTTGTACCCAAATCCAAGAGCTCAAGGTTATTCGTGGGGATAGACTATTATACAAAGTAATAAAATAACCTCTGAACTCGAATTAGTGGAGAGGTGACTGATCCCTGGTGCATTTTCACTGATTCCAATAAGGCTGATTCGACGAGTAAAAAACAGTCAAACGTGGTTCTCCAAATCAAAGAATTGGAGGTCATTCATTGGAATAAGGAAAATCAAAATATTTTTGATTCATTATTATCTAATTTATATCCTGTACTAATGAGTACTAATCAGTAGTATTCACTAATCGAATCCGTAAATTCGAATGTTTTAGTATCTATTTTAACGCTTAGATCATTATTTACAAAGAAAGAATTCAAAGTCATTCATTCAAGGAAAATAAATGTAGTCGAAAGAAGAGTTCGGGATCATTTGTTGGAATTAAATTATCCCTAAACTGATAACATAGATTCTTGATCTAAATAAATGAGAAATGACTGTTTCACAGTTCGTTTCAACTATTTTATATAATTTGGGTTTAAAGACTTACAAATCTGTCAAAACAGAATTTCCGAATTAAAAATTTCAAGGTCATTCATTAGAATCAGGATATTGTCGGATTTTCTGAAGTCACAGTTAATTTTTACTGATCTGAATATTGCAAATTCGACGACTGAAGATTCAGTCAAAAGTAAATCTTCAAATAAATGAACTCACGGTCACTTATTGGAATACAATCATTTCCGGAATTTCATGAAAAACTTTCTGAATTTTGATTCGTCAAAAAAGAGTTATTTGCAGTTAATTTTAACTGATTTGAAATATGGAATAGATTCCACTAATGTCCAATCAGTCATTTCATCTTGCCTATCAAATCAGGTATTTCAAGCCACTTTTAAAGAAGTATGTCTGGCTAAGTTGATTACTAAATTCTACTGATTGAAGCAGTCATTTCAAAACAAGTAACTTCAGTAATTGGAAATTCATTATTTTCAATCATCTAATTAATATTTTCTGCTGATGAATCAGACTTTTCCAGTAATCCAAGCACTCCTACTTCTACTTCACTCCTACTTCAGTAATTTCATGTGCTCTCGGTTGTAATATCCACTTATTGAAAGGGTAATTCTAAAAATGCTGTTCTGTAGATTTCACTAATTGAATCAGTGGATCAGAGATGATTCAAATAATACGAATTGGATGAAAGTCTTATCTGTCAGTTCCATTTATCCGATAACAAACTTCTACTGACCAAATCAGTAATTTTTCATGATCAGACACCTTTTCTTCAGTCAATTCCAAAACTTCGAATGATTTAATTAGTTTTTTATAGTTCTCTTGACTGAAAAGGTTTAATATCGAGTGAATGATTGATTCAGTCAGAAATATTGACTGAATAATATGTTAGAATTAATAGTTTGTCAGCCTGCTTGATTGATCTAACCGTTCAAATTTCGACTTATTTGAATTTTGAGTAAACTCATTAAAAATGATTGTTTCATATCCAATCTGATCTCGAAATTTTTAATTTTATTTATCTTGAATTAAACAGTATGTAAATTAGAGTAAGTCAAAACTAAAAATATTCTTATTTAATTAGATCATAGCACTAAAAAGTTTGAATTATTTATAAAAGTTATATTGTTAATTTTTGAAACCTACAAAATATATACGATTTCTGATAATGTTGCAAGATTTTGATATTTTTTAATTTTTAGAGCAAAATCTTATTTTTATGATCAAGGTTGAAAAATTTGTCCATATTATTAGTCCTACGAAAACTGAAAATATTGAAAATTCTTTTGATTGAAAGAAAATTAAAAAAAAAGGGTTTTTGTTCTCATCCAAAATTTTCTTATTTGGAGATACTATTTAATTTAAAAAATATTTTGTTCGGATTATGAATTATTGTTTATTGAATATTAAGATTAAATAAAATACAATTCAAAATGAAATAATAAATATTGCATAATTTTTTATTTTGAACAAGGTTTAAAAGTTCTGGAGCAAAACTTTTTGGTGCTAGGCGCTTTTGGTTTTTATCAATTTTGTATTATTGCAAATTTTCTGTAGGAAATTCAAAAATAAAAAAGAGAGGAGAGAGACTATGTTTTTTCAAGAATTCCATTCACGTGTTTTCACTAATTTGGGAAAGCTTTAAACATGCTTTACCAAATTTGAATTTGCAATTTTTTATTAAAAAATTTATGATTCCTTAAAAATGTTTCCTGAAAAAGATAGTCAAGTTTTTCACATTATTCATTTACGCCTGATTCATTTTTAAGCTATTAGAAATGGCCAAGTTATATGAAAAAATGTATTATCATCTCAAGTTTTCTAGATTTGATGCGAAGAAAAAAACATTTTTTTCTTTGGGTATCGAACCCACGTTTCTCTATTGCACGTGACCCACGATCGGAAGATCTGAGCTCGATTCCCAGCGGAGTGAAAGAGTATTTTTCTTACAGATAAATTTTGTAAATCGATTCATAACTCCAATTAGTTAGGAAGGAGTCGTACGTTTTTACAAGTGAGCATAAGTTGACGTATTTTGTAGAAATAGATTTTTTTATATATAAAAACACCAAGACTGGACAATATTTTTCTGCGTTTTTGTACTTTTTGACATTTTTTACTATACGGAAATTATATTAAGATAGATGTATTTTAGATTCTTGTGTATATGAGCATGTTCTATTATTCTTATAGAATAATCGTAAGTATTAGATAAAGTGTAAGTTAGGTTACGATCAAAATGACAAAATAAAGTATTTATAATCATTTTTATTTGTGAGTGATTTTTTATATTTGATAAAAATTTATTGGATATGAGAACCACTGGTCAAGCGTTCAAGATAATATCTCACGAGCCCTGCATTTTTTGGTAATTGCGCGTGCAAATCAGAAATACCCGCGTGTCAACTATAAATTGAAAATGAGAGGATTATTATGAGGTAGAAAGTGTAAATTATTTTTTTATTTGAAAATAATAGCTTGTGCAATCGAATGATTTGTGTTCAATGAAGCTTTCAAAATGGTATGGATTAAAATTCCTGAGGTTTACATAACTTTCATTCCATTACATCTTTATGACAAGCTTTCCCCATCTTTTATTTAAATTTATTCTCTCTACATCACCTCCAGTAATTATTTCCTTAGCTGCATCTATCCTTTGATTTTTTTTACAACCTTCCCTTACCACCCTTTCCTCTTCTTCCTTCCTCTCTTACAACCATTCTTCAGATGCTCTTTTGTCTTTCCTTTCCACTTCCATGCTCTATATTTTCTCTTATCTTTCTTTCTATTCCCGTTTTACTTTATTGCTTAGTCTCCATCTTTAGCTATTCTCATCCATCTCTTCTCTACACATCTTTTTACTGGATAACTTGCCAACCTCTACATTTTTATCACCTCATACAATTCATCGTATATTCGTTTTCCTATCCCTTCTTGTATATATCACCTTCATTCTTCTGTCTCTTTTATTAAAACCTCGTTGTCAGCATTGCCTTCGTTCTCTATCTCTTGATCTTTAGAAAAATCTCTTCCTTCCACTTCCTATGGCGTTAACTCTGTGGTCCCCTTTTCTCTCTCCCCACTCTTCATAACTTCTCTTTTCCCCATTCTTTCTGCTTCTCTCCTCCCATACAACCACCCCGTGATGCCTTTATGTCTTTTTCACCTATTCATAAACTTTGCATTTTCTCTTATCTTTCTTGGAATTGATACTTTTGATTCCTTTCTAAGTCTCCATTCACTTAAACACGTCCATCTCTTCTGCACCCATCTTTACATTAAATATTTTGCCAATCCGACTATTTTTATCACCTCATACTATTAATTGTATATTGGTTCCCTCATCCCCTCTTGTATATGTCACCTTCATTCCTCTGTCTCTTTTACCAATTCCTCATAGTCAATATCACCCTTCCTCTCTATCCCTTGATCTCTAGAAAACTCTCTTCCTTCCTCTCCCTAAAGCGTTTACTCTATGGTCCACTTTTTTTCTCCTCACTCTTTATAACTTCTCTTTTCTCCATGTTCTCTGCCTCTCTCCTCCAATACAACCATCCCATAATGCTATCATGTCTTATTCACCTATTCAGAAACTTTTCTTTCTCTTTTTCCCTTATTTTTCGGTTTCTTCCAAATGCTTTTTCCACTTTCTTTCTAAGTCTCTATTCAGTTATTCTCGTCCATATCATTTGCACCAATCTCCACACTACATGTTTTGCCAATTCGTCGATTTTTATCACCTAATACTATTAATTGTACATTGGTTTCCTTTTCCCCTCTTTATATATCGTCTTCATTGCTCAGTCTCTTTCATTATTTCCTTGTAGTCGATATTTCTTTTTTTCTCTATCCCTTGATCTCTAGAAAACTCTCTTCCTTCCTCTTTCTATAGCGCTAACTCTATGGTCCACTTTTTGTTTTTCCTCATTCTTTATGAATTGTCATTTCCCAATTACCTCTTCTTCTCTCCTCCCGTACAACCATCCCATTATGCTATCATGTCTTCTTTACCTATTCACATACCTTTCATTTTCTCGTACGTTTCTTCCAATTCCTTCTTTGAATTTCTTTCTAAGTTTCCATTTGGTTTATCTAGTCCATCTCTTCTGCACCCATCTTCATATTAGATGTTTGGCCCATCAGACTATTTTTATCACCTCATATTATTTATTGTACATTGGTTTCCCTATCCTCTCTTGCATATATCAACTTCATTCCTCTGCCTCTTTTATCAATTCCCCATAGACAATATTACCCTTCCTCTCTCCCCCTCGATCTCTTGAAAACTCTCTTCCTTCCTCTTCATATAGCGTTCACTATATGGTCCCCTTTTTCCTCTCGTCACTCTTTATAACTTCCCTTTTTCCCATTTCCTCTGCTTCTCTCCGCTCGTACAACCATCCTAAAATGCTTCAATGACTCCACCACTTATTTACATACCTTTCATTTTCCTTTATCTTTTTTGCAAATATTACTTGAACTCTCTTTCTAAATCACCATTCAGGTATTTTCGTCCATCTTTCCTGCACCCATCTTCATACCAGATGTTTTGACGATCCGTCTGTTTTCATCACCTCATATAATTTTGTGTATCTCGATTTCCTCATCCTTCCCCATGTATATATCACCTTCATTCCCCCATCTCTTTTATGAATATCTCATAGTCTATGTTTCCTTTTTTCTTTCTCCCCGGATCTCTTAAAACTATCTTCCTTCTCTTTTCTATCGGGTTAACTTCATCGCCCTTTTCTTCGCCTCACTCTTTAAAACTTCTCGTTTCCTCCTTTCCTGTGCTGCTTCCTCCTCATACAACCATCCCATAATTCCATAATGCTTCCATGTATCCTTAACACATTATCATAATATTCATTTTATTTTCTTATCTTTCTTCCAATTCCTTTTTGTACTTCATTTTCAAGTCTCAATCCAGTTCTCATCGTCCATCTCTTCTCCTCCCATTTCCATAAAAGACATTTTGCGAATCCTTTTATTTTCATAACCTAATATCATTCATTGTATGCTGATTCCCCTATACTCTGCCATGCATGTGTCACCTCCATTCCTCCATTTCTTCTGTCAATTTCGCAAAGACTTTATTTCCTTCTTACTCTATCCCTTGATCTCTAGAACTTCCCTTCATTTTCTTCCTATCGCGTTAACCCTACCACTAACTATTATCGCTCCCCTCGATGTTTGTAAATTTTCTTATAACTCTCTCCTCTGCTCATTTTCTCTCATACAACCATCCCATACATGCTTTTCCCCTCCCAACTCCTCCTTTACTCTCATACAAACATCTCAAATGTACTCCTATGCCTTCTTTAACTACTTCAATTCTCTCCAGTTTTTCTTCTTATCGTTCTCCCAAATGCTTTTTTTCCCCCATTCTCAAATCATCATCCAGCTATTCTTGCCCATCTCTTCCCCCCCCCCCCTGACCAATTTCGACATTCCTGTCATGCCTCTCTGTTTATCTTTTGATCCTCCTATTCAAAATCTATTTTGTAGATATAATTTCAACATATTTTAATCTTTTTTCTTCTCCTTAGATATTTGATATCTCATCTTTTATTTTCTAAATTTTTCCTTCTACTTGCCCTTCTTCTCATATTGCTGGCCAACCTTTCCTTTTCCATATTCTGTTACACATTATCTACGTCCTCTCCTGCGATTCCTGTCACCATATTCCTAAATTCCATTTGTGATTTAAACTATACTTTGGCATTTTCCCTTTCGCCCGTTTCTCATTTTCTGTCTCCTCTTAAACCTCTGATTCTATTCCTCTCTTTCTTCCTAATTCTTCTGTACTCCTTTTGCCGTTTCTCTATTCTATATATTTCAATTCTTCTTCCCTGTCCTCGACCCCGTTCCAGCTATTGGTTTTTCTCTTCGCTGCCTTTTTTTCAACCCTGTAATCTTCTTTTTTTTTTACCATCTTTACATTTCAACTAAACTCTCCTTATCCTCCAGCTGAATAGTCGACTCTTCCTACTTCTCTTCCTTATCTTTTTTTGGCTGTTTCTCATCCCCCTATTTTCCTTCTTTGAATTTGCCCCTACCTTATCAGAAACAATCAGACAGTTTAAAACTCCTCCCTCCCATCCTGTATGAGTTTACGCTCCTTCCTCAAATCCCTCTATATTTTTGCCCCATCCATCCTTGATTCTTCACCCTCACTATCGTTTACCTATGGTCTTCCTCCCTCATCTCTTTTACTATCAATCCTTCTTTTTTTTCTTCCAACTTATTTTCATGTTTTTCTGCTCTATAAAATCTTTCCTCATACCTTCAGACCTTTCTAATATTGCTGTACCCTTCTTTCTTCCTTTTCGTGTCGTTAGTATATCCTCAATTCTTGTCTTCTTTTATTTTTCATCACTTTCTCTTCCACATTTTTTCTCATTTTCTTCCTTTTGTTCCCTTATCATCTTTATCAAGTCTTATTATCTTCATTCCCTAATTTTTTCCCTTCTTTCTCTGTTCGTGCAGTAAGATTTACCCTTCTTTATTTTTCTCCCATTAACACCTTCAACTCTCCTGTTTCCCCTTTCATATCTTCAATGACATTTCTCCTGTCATCCTCTACCTCTGCTTTCTTCTGCTATCCTTATGTTTTCCTCTATTATTACTCTTTTTTGTTTTTAAACCCATCTTCATCTTTTGTCTGTGCTGTGGAATCTTTTCTCAATTATTTTGGACCTTCTTCACATTGCTTTTTCCTTCATGTTTTTACATTCTCATCATAATGAGAAGATATTGGTTTTATGTGAAAATCGACTTTCGAGTTCGTTAACCAGCTATTTTGGATCAAAAATAGAAGATCGGGAGAATTTTAAAAATTTTTTTGGACTTCTTTTCCAAGAATCAAAAATTTCAAATACGGTTTCTTGTAGTAAGTAAAAAGTGAAACAATTTATCCTTATGATTTTTTTAATAAAAGGAAATTTACCAGAGTTGTGGCATTTCCAAAATTCAAAAATATAAACGAAAATGAGAATTTTCAGCCAAATAACGCAAAATCGAAGAAAAAGTCAGAAGGAGAAGGAGGTGTCTTCTTAGGAGCCGTACAAGATCGTTAATACAGCTTTTTGAATTTTCTCGAAAAATCGGAAATTCCCATTTTGATCGCTCAAAGAATAATGAAAAAAGATTAAAATTTTCATTTTGTAAGCAGTCTATGGGAGATACAGAAAGAAGTAAAAGTACTGAAATTGTTACACAAGTTTGGTCTCAGTCATTTTTTGATAGGGAATGTAGTTTTTTTTGTTTTAAGAATAGTCTAGAAATAAAAAATTCCACTCTAAGAACGAAATTGTTTTTTGAACGAACATCTACGAATTTTGTTTAATTTTTTTCCTCATGAGATGCATAGTTTTGATATTAATAAAAAAACATTTCAAATAAAAGGCAAGTTTCTAGCGAAACTTAACAAGATGCAGAGAAAAGTTTGAAAAGAAAAACTGTTCTTTTTTATGGGATGCGTGGTTTTTGTTTTAATTGTAATTATATTATTATTAGAAATAGACTTCCTGATTTTTTAAAAACAAACAAGGTACGAGGTATATAAATTATTTTCATATACATTTGATGGATTAGAGTTAAAGGTAATATAGAAAAGTTCGCGTCTCGGACAGATTTTGATCGAGTGCGCAGCACGAGACACACGATAAGGATGTATTCGTTAGAGCCAGAGAAGCTTTAACAAACAAAAATTCACAATCATCAAATACAGCAGCCGACATTCTACTTTTTAGTTCCAAAAGCTCTATACACAATTGTAGGGAAGTACAAAGACCGAGCGCGTAGTGCGAGGTTAGTTTAAAACCGAGCGCGGGGCGCGAGATACATTGATTATCGAGCGCGAGACCCGACAGACGCACGCCCCAGGCGCGCTCAAACTTCGAGCGGAGCAAGCTGCGCGCAATTAGAACGTGCCCGCGCAGCGGGCAGATTTGTTTCTTTCTGCCTCTTGTACCTCTCACATTACTTCTTATTTTATTCTTTTTTGTTCCTTTATCACCTATTCTGCCGTGTCTCTATCTACTACTATCTGTCCCTAGAATTCCTTCCGGTCCCATCATCTTCTTCTCCTCTTCTCCCTCATTTTGCCTTGAAGTTTCTCCCGTTATTGAGATTCAATCTCCTTTACTTATCTCTCATAATACCCTTAACTCCTCTGTTTTCCTATCCATGTCTCAATCTCATATACGCTCTTATCATCTTCTGCCTCTCTTATCAATCTACATTTTTTTATTCATTATCTTTTTTGTTCTTTCAACCTGTTCCCATATTTTTCCTCACCTAATAAATCGTTCCTTATTCCTTTTACCATTTCTTCCATGATTTTGCCTATACACTTGTCATCTTCACTCTTTAGCCCTTGTCCCTTCCATCTGTTTTCAGAACCTCCTGTGAACAAAATTTTCTAGGATAAGTAATAGAAATATCAAGATATGAAAAGAAGTTCAGTAGGGTTTTCAGAGAATGAGATTATTCTCAACTGAAATGATCTTTCCCCATTTCGCATATTTTTCGGAGAGAAAAATAAACATAAGGCCCCATGAGATGCCTCGCAGGAGTAAGACTTTCAATTCACACACGTGTACGAACCACAGCCCAAAAGAGCGCATGCCGCTATACTGTTAGAACCTCAGTGTGATTGTGAGGAGTTAAGGCTTGTGAGGAAGGGAGAGAGAGCGGGAGAGCGAGGGAGAAAAAGGGAGAGATGGCGCAAGCGCGAGAGGGGTTAGCGGCAGGGGGTGGAGAGAAGTGTAGTCAGTGGCGAGAGGCAGGAAAGGGGAAGAAGCGGAGGAGAGATAAAGTGGAGGAAGCCTTACCCGACTCAGAAAAGCAAAGAGAAGAAAGCACATAATTCTATTCATCTAGCCTGATTTGACACATTTCCAAATGTAATCCATACCCTAGAAGGAAAATGTTTTCAAAATTTCAATCCCGGAAGATGCATACACAACTTTTTGGTCACAATGGCTCATCAGGATAGGAACATGCTTGTATCTGTGAAAGATTCATGCATGAGCCCGTATGCACAAAGCCGTACTCTGAAATTATTACTAATACTGATTATTACTTTAAACAATAGAAGAAAAAAATTTTACAAATCTTGGGGATGAATGGAGAGTAACTAGACATAATGAGGCAAATTGGGGTAGGACGGGATGAATGAAGGAAACTTGGGGAAATTAAGGGATTCAAGGGTACATAACGAGATATTAGGGATGGTTAGGGAGGATGGAATGAAGTAGGAGTAATCGAAAGGAAGTAAGGAGAAATGAATGGGAAATGATAAGGATTAGGGATGATTGACGAAAAATAATGTGGCGTAGAAAGAACAGAGAGGAAATGAGAGGAAGTAGAGATTAATTAGGGATAATGCTAAGGAAAGAAAGGAACAGAGAGAAGTCAAGGTTGCAGAGGGAAAACAAGATGGAGTTACAAGAAATGGAGGAGAATAAGTGACAATGAATATTACAAAGATTATAAATACAAATAAGGTTAGTTAGAAGGAGTTTAAAGAAGTTGTCGGAAATAAAGTTACCTGCAGGAAAAACGGGGGAGTGAGGAGGTGTGATAGATATAGTAAGTGAGAGGAAGTAAGAGAAAACATTAGAGATTTAAAGGACATGCTAGGAAGTGTAGAAAAATGTCGGTAAATCAGGGAAAAATTAGAGGGTATGAGAAAAGAAAAGTGAAGGAAGGGTCGAAAGGGAAACTGAGAATAAGAGAAGGGGAGAGAAGCGTGCGTGAATAAAGGTAGAAAAGGCAGAGCGAGGAAAAATGAAGGAAAATCAAGGGGAAATAAGGCAGAGTTAGAGGAAATAAGAAAAAGGAAGGGTACATTAGTGCGAGTATGTGAAATAAGGGTAAAGTAAGATAATATAAGAAAAGTGAGGGATTATGATGGGAAATAAGGTAAGTTGGGGGAAATAAGGAGAAATGTTAAGGAGAAAGGGGAAATATGGTTACTTATGGAGAAACGAGGGTGCGCAAGAAGGAGTGATACCGTAATCGTGGGAAGGGAGGAATATTGAGCTTTTAGAAAATCTGTTAGCAAGTGGGAGAATATGTCGGAAAATAAGGGTTTATGAGGGTCACGAGAGGAATTGATGGGTTATTAGTACTAGAGAGGAATAATATGGTTAAGTGAGGGTAATAAAGGAAAATGAGGGTAAGTAAAGGACATTGGGGATAAATGAGAGGTAATCCCGAAAAATAAGCTAAGTGAGACGGAGCTTCCGTTTCCAGTACTGGCAGTGGAGTGATGGGGTTTTTCTTGGTGCACTATTTGATTTGAATAGGTGGGAGGGAGAGTGAAGTGAGGTCGGAAAAGGGCGTGAGTGAAAATAAGAGGGTTTGAAGTCTGGAAAGAAATGAAAGGAGTAGGAGAAAGAGTATATGTGAGACTGGAAGTCTCGAAAAAGAAAAGTTTCAAGGTCAGGTTGTTTTGCAGGTGATGGGAAGAGCATCTATTTGCGTAAGAAGAATTAAGGTGGAAAAAGAAAGGATAGCTATAGCTTTTATTCATAAAAGAATCGCGGAAGAGGGGGGATGAAAAGTTCTGAGAATGCTTGAACAGGGGACCAAGGGGTGGAGAGAAGTATCAAATGAGGAGAAGAATGTTTTCATAAGGAACTCAAAGCAAAGGGAAACAGATCGGAGGAAAGGGTACAGCTCGGCCTGGTAGGGGAAACAGGATGGTTTTCCTGCAATGGCAATACAATAGGTGACGAGGATGCTTAAATAAAGTTAATAGGTAAAGGGGAGGAGAAGAAGTCCAAGGCCATTTGGAGGAAAAGAGGAAGTGAGAAGAGAAAAAAGGTGAGGAAAAAAGTAAATGAGATATTAGAAAGAATGAAAGGAGCGATTGAGAAGGTAAGAGAAGCTATAAGAAGAAGAAGTAAGGTTGAGAGGAGTATGGTGGGATGACGAGTGTACGGAAGGTGAAGAGAGGATGTAAGAATACTTACGTAAATGGAGGAGGGGAGAGATTGACGGTAGGGTGTATTATCGAATCAAACGGGAATATGAGGAAATGGTAAACAATAAAAGGCATAAACAGAAGTGTGGGTATATAAAACGGGTAGAGAAATCAGAAAAGGAAGGCATGAAGTAGAAAGAAAGGGCCTAAATGAGGAGATATAAATGAAAGAATCGACAAAGTAATTCAAAGGTTTGCTTGGAGGGGAGAAACAGAGGATGAGGGATGAAGAGATAAAAATAATAGAGAAAGAAGGGAAAGGAGGAAGAATAGAGTGCGCGACTAGCGGTACTGTTAATAAAGAAAGGAAAGAGTGGAAAGGTTGAGGGATATAGAGGAATTACACGTATTTCGGTGGGATATGAAATATATGCAGAAGTACTACGGAAAAGGTTAGAAAAACAGGTGAATGAAAAACGGAATATCTCACACAACCATACGGGTTTTAGGAGAAGAATGGAGACAACGAATAACATTCAGGTCCTAAATTAATTAGTAAATAGGAATCTTGAGCGGAATAAATGCAAACTAGGGAATCTGTTCATAGATTTCAAAGCAGCGTTTGACTCAGTAAACAGAAGGATACTCTGCAAGATATGAGGTAGAGAGGAGAAGATGAAGGGCTGAGAGACAAAATAAGAGGAATTTTTGTGGAAACTAGGTTCCTGGTTTGAGGCAGGGGGAGGCGGCCAACTGCAAGTAAGGAAAAGGATGGAGTTTAAAATAGAATAATAGGCCAAGTTTGGGGCATAAGAGAGAGAATGTTTATGGATGATTAGAGGATGAGAACATGAATGATTGATGTGTTGATGTGGGCATTTGTGTGCTATGGAGCAGCAATTTGGGATTGGAAGCAGCAAAAGAGAGTGGAAAGTCTTCATGAAATTTTTGAGATGATTCATGGGGGTAAGTTGGAGCTGTCAACGATATATGTTGAGAGACGAACTAGGCAGATAAAAAATGACAGTTAGGCAATTGGGAAGG
Source organism: Neuroterus valhalla (assembly GCA_011762715.2). Lineage (NCBI taxonomy): Eukaryota > Metazoa > Arthropoda > Insecta > Hymenoptera > Cynipidae > Neuroterus > Neuroterus valhalla. Next base: position 18,429 of record WSXT02198337.1, read on the forward strand.
GCGTGGAAGTTTGAAGAGAAGTTGTATAGAGGAGAGGGGATCAAAATTGCACGAAGATGTCTAAGGGAGATTAGGAATAGAGAGAAAAAAGGTTCAGAAAGTTCAAGGTGGGAGTTAGGCAGACATAAAATAAGGAAAGGACAGGGCATGCAAGAAAGGATAGTTGAACGGCAGGAGATAGGATTGGAGATGATGATAAGACATGGAGAAGGGAGGTGGAAAAAATTATGGAATAAAAGTACAATAAAGCGTACAAGATGATTGAACGGGTTGGGCAACCAGAATGTCTGAAGAAGATGAAGAAGAAGAGTAAGTGGGATATGATGATCCGATTTAGAATGGACGAGGAAAAGAGAAAATGTAGATACTGGATAGAGGAACAGGAGAAACAATTTAGAGTGCGTGGTTAGGAAGTGGAATCGTGGGGCTAATGGGGACTTATAGTGGATGGGGTGAGTCGAGAGTGATTGATCAAAAAGAAGGAATCTTGAGGATTTTTTTTTTTTTTTCTTTAGGAGTAAAAAACGGAGAAATGCTCATGCACTAACCACATTCGAACTTTGGGG
>WSXT02198348.1:0-18992 GCA_011762715.2 Neuroterus valhalla
AAATAAAGGAAGCAGACTATTTCGCCAGCTTTTTCGGGCGAAATAAGGCAAGCATGCTATTTCGCCCAAAATTTTGGTCAAAATAGTCTCGTCCTTAAAAATAGTAAATAGCAAACAGTAGTAATAGTGAGACTCTTAAAAGGTTAGGTCAAAATGTGCAGATTGTGAAAAGTTCAGTAGATAACCTCTCAGGAGAGTTCTATGACCTGTTAAGAAAACTGGCTGATCTGTCAGAAAAAGTTATCATCTTTCAGCAAAAGTTGGGACTCTACAGTAAGGTTCTTTTCATATCGGTCATACCGAGAAGTGCGAAGGTAATGCTCTTATGTTTATTCTTATGGCGTCTTAACTCGCACTCACGCCTCCCTATGACCGGTATGCAGAGGCAGATTTGGGAATTTGCCGCTCCTAGGCAAAAATGAAAAATGCCGCCTTTTTTTTAAACTGACCATAAAAGCGAAGCAATTTATTTAATATTTTATCACGTTGATATATTTATTGTCTGAATTTGATCTCTGGGAAAAGATCTTATTCTCAGAGACCGTATTTTCATCCCTATTTTTTTCTCTTTATTTTTTTTGGTACAAAATTTGACACCCTTGGAAATTTGCCGCCCCGAGGCAGTGCCCATGTTGCCCCTTAGGTAAATCCACCCCTGCCGGTATGAGAAGGTCCTTACTGTAGATTTAAAGGTGAATGCAAATGGAGAATCGATTGGGTTACTGCTGACAGAAATGGAGAATGGTAAAAAGAGAGAAAAGGACACTGAGGAAAAAAATTGGGGATGCTTAAAGAGCTAGGACCTGATCAGAAAATGAGAAATGAAATGGACTTGTGGCACGAAATGGAACAAAGGCAGAGACGGTGCAGGAATGTAATTTTGTTCCAAGAAGAGGAATCTGATAAGAAAGAGTCCATAGACTGGATAGCGGGTAACGTGCAAATTTGATGGAAGTAATTGGAGAATGTTGATATATCTAAAGATAAGATAAAAGTTCACAGGATTGGAAAACCTGCGGATTCTGAGCAGGATGATCAAAGACCACGCCCGCTGCAGTTGTGCTTGCGAATAAAAAGGGTGTTGGAAAGGTCAGGCAGCGCAAATTCAGAGCTCAGGTCGGAGCAGAACTTGACACGAGGATCAGAAAGGGTGAGAAGAATTTGGAGATTAAGTACATGGAGAGAAGCCCCGTATCGTCGAAAAGCGGGAGCAAAATTCAACAAATTAATTAGGTGTTTTAATTAATCAACTTATTATACGCAAAATTCGATGATTTTACTCTAGAGTGGAACAATTTAAATTCAGAAATTATTATTTTATGCGAGATGTGGCTCAAGGACGAGGTAACGGATGCTATGGTGAGAATTTCAGGGTACTCTTTGTATCGTGAAGATCGACTGAATAGTAGAAGAGGCGGAGTAGCAATCTACATTGCATTTTCAAGACATAGAATTGTACTAAAAGTTGAGCTGGCCGAGGATTTAAACAATATGTCTGAGATCAATCGTGTGAGGTGCTTTGGTTGAATGTAAAAATTGAGAGAACGATTCTCCACGCAGGTAGTATGTATAGACCTCCTAGACCATCGGGGGATATGGAAAGTCTTCAGGTAACAATGAACAGTTTAGAGTTAGTATTGGATCATCAGAAACTACTAAAATTTGGTGATTTTAATGTACCTCCCTTGAAATAGCCTCTTATGGGATCCACAGATCTGCCAGTACTGGAGCAACAATTTGCGGATATGAGATGGGCGCAGGGTTCTCGAGAGGTGCAGATTCAACGCTTCTAATAAGGGAAAGGCCTGAAGGTTGAAATTTGAATCGAAATCGCATTAGAACCAATCAAAAAATAATCGAATTTCATTTGATACGTATCACGGCTTTTTTGTAAGTGAAGCCAAAGTTTGGAGATATGAATTTTTGAAAATCGCAGTTCCCGTATACTGCAAAACCACTAGGCCACTTTGGGTTGGCGACGTTACAAGTATATGAGTGTTACTCGGGCATTAGCAACGGGAACTGCGATTTTCAGAAATTCATATCTCCAAACTCAGGCTTGCCTTAAAAAAAGCCGTGATACGTATCGAATGAAATTCGATTATTTTTCTATTGTTTCTCATGCGATCTCGATTCAAATTTCAAACTTCAGGCCTTCCCCTTGTAAGTTATCGAAGGAAAAACTTCAGCGCTTTTTACTTAGGCATGTTGGGAACTGGGAGTTGTAGCACCAGTGGTAGCTGAAATCATGACGAAGTCTTTCGTAGAGGGAAAACTTTCAAATAGCTGGAAAAAGGCTACAGTAACGCCTATCTATTACAAAAAATTACAGGCACATTTCCTTGACATCACTTTTTTGCAAATGCATGGAGAAAATTATCGTTAATCGAATTCAACCATTTTCGATGTCGAATCGAGTGATTCCGTATAACCAAGAGGGCTTTTTATCAGGAAGATCTGTGGTGACAAACCTCCTAAATTGTGTGGATGAGTAGACTGCAAAGAGTGAACTCTAAATATGGATTGAGGATTTTCTACGAAATTGGACTTCGAGAGTGAGAGTAGGTAAAACCTATTAAAATGTTTATGAAGTCACAGCTGGCATTCCGCAAGGCTCGGTCTTAGAATCTATCTTGTTTATTACGTACGTCACAGACATCTTTGAAGGCCTAAACCCAGAGGGCAGGGAGTACGCTGACGACACCAAAGTTTTTGGTGAATTCTCAAAGCCAAGGGAAATATAAGAAGATTTAGATTGAATTGTACGAAGGACGGACAAATGGGAAACTCAGATAAACAAGAGCGCGAGAAAAGCTAATTCTTCAGTTTACAGGATAAGGAAATCTTTCCATTTTATGACACGTTTATTGTTCGTCCAAGTCCTCATGATGTAAGCTAGTCCGATTTTCGAATTCGGCTACCAAATCTGGTCACCATACTTGAAGAAAGACATCGAGACCTTAGAAAGGGCGCAACGACGAGCTACCAAAATCATCTGGGCCAGCCTCTCCTCGTACGATAAATCTTTTATACCAGTCGGTATTTTGGAAGCTCTTCGTTGCGCCCTTTCCAATTTCTCGATGACTTTCTCCAAGTATTGTGAGCAGAGTTGGTTGCCCAATTCCGCAATCGGACGGAAGCACGTCGTGAAAACTTTGACGAACAATGAAGGTGTCATTAAATGGAAAGATTTCCTTATTCTAGAAACCAAAGAAAAAGCTTTCCCCACGCCTTGTTTATCTGAGTTCCCCATTTCGAGTCCTTACTTACTGCCATGCCTAGATCGACTTGAGAAGTGTATCTCCCTTGATTTTGAAGATTCACCAAAAACTTTGGTGTCGTCACCGTACTCCCTGCCCTCTGGGTTTAGCCCTTTAAAGATTTCTGCGACGTACGTTATGAACGAGATATATTCTAAGACCGAGCCTTGCAGATCGCCACCTGTGACTTCATAAACATTCGAATTGGTTTTACCTACTCTCACCGTCGATGTCCAATTTCGTAAAAAATCCTCAATCCATAATAAGAGTTTACTCTTTTCAGTCCACTTATCCACACAATGTAGGAGGTTCGTCACTACAGATCTTCATAGTAAAAAGCCATCTTGGGTATCCGGAATCACTCGATTCGACATCAAAAAGGTTGGATTCGATTAACGATGATTCTCTCCATACATTTGCAAAACACTGATGTCAAGGAAATGGGCCTGTAATTTTTTGTAATAGATAGGCGTTACCGTCTCCTCTTTCCAACTATTTGAAAGTTTTCCCTCTACAAAAGACTTCGTGATGATTTCAGCTACCACTGGTGCTACAGCTCCAGAACAACTTTGAGGGATTCATAGATGAATTTGGTCTGATCTTGCCGAAGTATCCACCTCCAAAGAAGACAATATTCTTTCTACCTCCTGAGCAGGGGATTCCACATGTGTAATTCCTCCGACACGAGGTGTGCCCGTCACATGAGGAGTAGGCCCATTTGGTTTTACCACATATGTGTTCATATATTGTTTTGCCGACGGATTTGCAATTTCTCTTGAATCCTGCTTCATATCACCTCGTCCAGCTCTCATGATACTGGGTGTACTCACCGCTGAAGCTAAAGTAGACTTCAAATAGCCATAAAGAGGCTTTCTCCTAAGATCACCAAGTTCTCTTCAAAATTTCTCTTTGATTTCCTAATCTTGTGGGTGAGCTTATTGGCTAACCACCGGTATTCAGCATAGTCCCTGATCCGACCTGAATTGTTTTGCGGATCCCAGGCCCATTTCTCCTTCTTTGAAAGCTTCTTCACACTTTTGGAGATCTAAGGCTTGTTCTGTATTTTTTCCTTCCGGCGTATCTCCGGTACATTCTCTCGAATGAAGCTACAATAAAGTCGCTGAAATTTTACCTATTTTATGTCAGAATCTTGCTATTCGTATACTTTTGAGCTCTCAGTTCCCACCATGCCTGTGTAAACAGCGCTGAAGTTTGCCCTTCAATAACTAAGATGCGTTGAATCTGCACCTCTCGGGATCCCTGTGCCCATCTTAAAATGCGCTTGTATCCTGGCTACGATGCACAAATGGTCGCTTTATCCAATTATCGGGTTGCATTCCTGTCCTGTAATTAGTAATTATATTATCTGAAAATTTTTGCTCCGGTACTGGCAGATCTGTGAATCCCATAAGAGGCCATTTCAAGGTAAATACATTAAAATCACCAAATTTTAGTAGTTTCTGGTGATCCAATACTAACTCTAAAGTGTTCATTGTTACCTGAAGAACTTTCATATGCCCCGATGGTGTAGGAGGTATATACATACTACTTGCGTGGAAAATCGTGCTCCCAATGTGCACATTCAACCAAAGTGTCTCACACGATTGATCAAACATATTGTTTGAATCCTCGGCCAGCTCAACTTTTGGTACCATTCCATGTATTGAGAATGCAATGTAGATTGCTACTCCGCCTCCTCTACTATTCAGTCGATCTTCACGATACAACGAGTACCCTGAAATTTTGACCAGAGCATCCGTTACCTCGTCCTTGAGCCACATCTCGCATAAAACATAATTTCTTGATTCAATTTGTTCACCTCTAGAGTAAAAGCATCGAATTTTGCGTGCAATGAGTTAACGTTTGTGCACAATACCTTGAATTCTTTGTCACACCTCTTTAATTTGTTGGATTTTGCTCCCGCTTTTCGACGATACTAGGTACCCTCTATGCACTCAATACCCAAATTCTTCTCACCCTTTCTGATCCTCGTCTCAAGTTCTGCTCCGGCCTGAGCTTTGAATTTGCGTTGCCTGTCCTTCCCAAAACCTTCTTCATTTGCAAGCACAACTGCAGCGGGCGTGGTCTTTGATCATCCTGCTCAGAATCCGCAGGTTTTCCAATCCTGTGAACTTTTATCTTATCTTTAGATATATCAACATTCTCCAATTACTTCCATCAAATTTGCACGTTACCCGCTATCCAGCGGTCTATGGACTCTTTCTTATCAGATTCCTCTTCTTGGAACAAAATAACATTCCTGGACCGTCTTTGGCTTTGTTCCATTTCGTGCAACAAGTCCATTTCATTTCTCATTTTCTGATCTGGTCCTAGCTGTTGAGCAATTCCTCATTTTTCTCCTCTGTTTCCTTTTCTCTCCTTTTACCATTCTCGATTTCTGTTTGCAGTTACCCAATCGATTCTCCATCTGCATTCACCTGTACATCTATTGTCTCAACTTTTTCCGGAAGATGGGTAACTGTTCCTGACAGATCGGAATGTTTTTCTGACAGGCCATCGAACTTTCATGAGAGGTTATCTGTGGAACTGTTAACAGTCTGCGCATTTTGATTTAACGCACTATCACAGCCCCGACAGTAAACAATGTCCTTCTGTGGTGTTCTTACATAGTGAGGACATTTTTTAACTGCTTATATACATTGAACTTAGAATCATCTTTCATTCTTTCCCCTTGACTTTGTCGTTTTTCGACATGATCCTGAACGATGTGGCGATTCTCCAAGTGGTGATTTTTAGGCTATGTCTAACAAGAATATGGTTCTATTGTCCTTCCTCGAAATTAATTTGTAAATGAAGAATAATGAATTATATAGGCCTGCAATTCTCAGAACCAGAAACCACACCTAGTGCACCCGAAGGCTTTTTCTGCGCTGAATCGTAATCTGACCTCAGGAAAATGCAAGCACCCTCAGTTTTCGAGATCTTCTAACCCAAAAGGGTCAAAAACACGTTATTTTGATGTATATGAGACCCCCCAACATCGCGAAAGAATTTTCCTTCCCAAAACTGATGCTGTCGTCGTAAAGAACTACTCTTCATTTTCAAAATGCAAACTTTAACTTTTCGATGCGATTTTTTTCCGGCCAAGATGTGGCGAATTCAAATATGGAAAATTTCACTTTTCACGGAAGTCATTGTTGCTACAAAAATATTTGCCCAGGAAATAAAAGTAGCAAAACCATGTCCATTACAACATGTTGTATGTTTATATAACCCCAGTCCCCCACAACCCACTTTCCTTGACCCTCGACCCCAGTGCCTGCTATGCAATAATCCCAGACCCTACGACCCAGTTTCCTTAACCTTCAAGCCCAGTAAGCTGCTATGCAATAAGCCTAGACCCCCAAAACCCAATTTCCTCAACCTTCGAGCCCAGTTACCTGATATGCAATAACCACAGACCCCCACAACCTATTTTCCTTCAAACTGATCTTTGTGCTTCAAGACCGAAAGATAGAATAAGAGGATGATGGCAGACTATTGCTTATCTCTGAAGAGGGAGGACAACGACCCGAGAAGTCATGAACGTAAATCTCTTCAGTGGTCCGTTGAAATAAAAAGAAAACAATTTCACAAAAAATTGACGTAGATTTATATGTTCAAATAATCAATACTCAACGATTGAGAAAATTGGGTTATGAACGTTCAAGGCTATATACTCGCAGGCTACGGGGCTCGCGGGTTAAGGAAATTGGGTTGTGGAGGTCTATGGTTATAGACTCACAGGTTACTGGGGTTGAAATTTTAAGGTGGAGAGTAGTTTCTTACGATGCCATCGTCAAAAGTGGGAAGAAAAATTCTTTTGGGATGTTACGGGGCCTAGAATACATCAATATAACGTGTTTTTGACCCTTTTAGGTTAGAATATCTCAAAAACTGAAGGCGCTGGAACTTTTCTGAGGTCAGATTTGGAATCAGAGCAGCAAAAGCTTTCGGGTGCACTGGGTGTAGTCTCTGGTTCCCGACCTTTGTCAAATTTTGTCGGTCTGTAATTATCCTTGAGATATTTGCACATCACCTAACTTTTCATTTTTTACTCAATTATAGTTCACTTTGCTAGACTTTAATTTGCTTTCTCTATTTATTTATTTCTCTATTCAAGGTTACGGATCACAAGCACTTTCGTAATTTGGATGAGAAAGATTTATTTAAGTCTACAGTCAAAATATAATAAACCCATCAAACACATGAAGGGATCTCACACCTTAAATTCTTGAATTGACCGATTTATAAAACTCAGTTTTCTAATTATTCCACAATTTGTGATCAGCACCGCCACAGCCAACCACTGCCTCTTACGATAATTCTTCCTTATGATAATTTGGTTAGGAATTTTGTTGAAAATTCTTCTTCTTGGTCAAAAACTTAGGTTTTGTTGAAAAGTCACCTTTCTGGGTAGGAAATCGATCTCCTTGATTGGAAATCCATCTTTCTTGATTAGGAATGGGACTTACAAAACAGAAAATATCATTTTTCCATTTTTGTTGAAAAATTTCTCTTTTTCGATAAAAATGAAAGTACTGCTTATTTTGTTCAAAATGATTAATTGTTCTGAAAATTCGTCGTTATTCTAATTGGTTACAAAAACTTGTCTCTTTGATTGGAAATGCTTAATTCGTATTAGAAATTTTAACTATTTGATTGGAAGTTCAACTATTCGGTTGGAATGTCACAAATTTTATTGGAATTAAAAATTCGTTTATTCTTGATTGTAATTTTTTTTACTGAGAATTATTCTATTCTGTGAAAAAATTGCCTTCCTGTTTGAAAATTAAATTTTTTTCTTCAAATTCGTCTATTTTCGAATAAAATATTCTTTTATTTACCGAAAATTATTCTCTCTTGTAAGAAGCTTGTCGTTTTTGGTAGAGGATTCAACTATTTTGATAAAAAATCTTTCATTATTAATGCTAAAAAGTAATCAATTTTGTTACCCATTCGCTTTTTTGCTTGAAATCAAACTATTTTTATGAAAATTTTTGTTTGTCCTTCAGAAATCTTTTTATTCCTCAGTAATAACCATTTTGTTCTGTTGAAAGTTCGTTCATATTGGTTGAGAATTCATCTTCTTGATTCACAGTCAACTATTTGTTTAAAAACTAATGTTATTTGTTGAGAATTCTTTTTCGTGGTTGGAAGTTTACCAACATTCATGAAGATTCGTTTTCTTTCTTGTTAGAATTCTTCTTCAATAAAAATGATTTATTTCTTATTCGCCTGTTAGGGAGAGAATCTATCTTGTTAGTTGAATATTCATCTTTTTGACTGGAATCGGAACTTTTTATTATTATTATTATTATTATACCATTAGGTCAAATCTCTTTCAGGGTAAGCGTAACTCGTTGTTTCCAGCCCCGCTGTACTACTGGAAAATAGAGAATTGATATGGATTGATTTGGAAGTGGAAATGACATGGTAAATTTGGAGCAAGGGATGTGTATGAGGAGGATATAGGGAAAGGTATTAGATCAGTCTTAGAATTCATTGCGTGTTTATTGAGTCTTATGAGAGATCCGAGTTCTTCAATAATTACGCTCAGTTAGTTTGAATAATAGAAGAGCAAGGATCCTTTTACTGTGTGTGTAGTCTCTAGGTATGTGTCAAACATGAGTCGGGTCGACTTTCACCGCATCTACGACATTGTCGTCTGTAGACCACGCTAAACACACAGGTAATGATGTTTCTCTACTTCAAACATTCATAAAAGTTGTTAAATTAACGAACTCGACTTTCTGCAAGAGGATCAATATTCTGCATGGTATGGCGAATATTTTCATACATTTATGTTGCCCGTAGCACATGGAATAGCGGACAAATGGGCACTCGTGAGAAAAATCGCTTACCGCAACAGAAAAAAAATGAGTTGAAATTGCAGATCTTTTAGATCCATGCATCTTCTTATACAAGCTCTTGCGTTTCTACGGCTCTTTATATTTCTCCTCTTACGGGTGTCATTCACAAATTCTATCCATTCCTTCTTTGGTCTGCCTCATTACTCCATTTGTCCATTAGCGATTTACCGCAGGTATTACGCAGAAATCGCATGTCGATCGCGTTGAGTTTACTCTTGTCCTCTTCTTAATACGTCTAGGTCTTGCTACCATACATCACAGTTGGCGCTAGCACAGAATTATATATAGCAATCTTGGCTTTATTTGTTACATTTTTACTTTCAGTGATACCCGATACACTAACGATAATCTTCCTACCCTTATTTATACGTCTGAAAATCTCTGCATCTATCTTCCCGTCAGCAGTGAATAAACTTCCAAGATATACGAAATTATCAACTTGTTCTATTCTTTCTTCACATAGGGCAATATGGTATTTCGTTTTCGCATCCTTACTTTCAAACACAATAATTTTTGTTTTATTCTCGTTAATGTTAAAAACCATGCTCTTCATGCTGATATCCAATCTGCTCAAAATGCTCTGCAAATCATCGGCTGATTCTGTCGTAACGATCTTGTCATCTGCGAACGCAAGACCACGAACTCTCACTGTCCCAAGATCAACACCTTCTTCGTCAAAGAGAGTTATTCTCAGACATTTGTCCATGTATTTATTGAACATCCAACAGGACATAACGCATCCTTGCCTAACGTCCCAGATCTTCTACTTTGTGACTCCCATGACTTTAATAATAAGTACTTTGGTAAATATTTTGCCTACACTACTATGATGGCTAATCGCTCTATAATTATTACAGTCGCCTCGGCCACCCTTTTCCTTGTAGATTAGGACAATAATAGCCTTTCTCTAATCACTCGGAACTTTGCTGTTCTTAGCACAAATATTTATGAATTCTAACAGCCACACAAACAAATATCCGCCATCGAACTTAAGCATTTCAGAGGAAGTACCATCCACACCAGCAGCCTTACCATTATTTAGTTTTTTAATTTCGGAAATGCTTCCTAAAGGATGTTGTTTTTTCGATCAGGGTAGGTAACTTGAGGGAAAGATGTAAATGTGTAGACTACTGGTCAGAATTTTATTATTTGGCTGAGAGATCCCTCTCAGAGCATGGTACAATAGACGTTTCAACAACGCGTCGGTTATCCTTTTCAGTTCAAAAATGGTAAATCTTGATCCTGTAAGTTATGCTTTGGAGCTGTTCTTGTTTTTCATTGTAAATGTTTTATTTTATGGTGTTTTGTTGGTGGTGAGTGTCGTCTTAAGAGATATATTGCTTGACTTGACTCCGCCTGTGGGACGAAACAGTATTTTATGTAACATTTTTATTTTGTTTTGTGATCCATGTCATATCTGTGACGTCTCGCAGGTGGAGTGATTCGGAAATAATGTCGTCGATACCGATCCTGCTTCCGCCACCTACATCGGAACTATCTAACATGTTCGTGTCTGTGTCACTTTTGTTATGCACCGCGGCTTTACCTTCATACAGCTTCTCGAAAAAAATACCATTTCACCGTCAGCAGATTCTTCATTCCGACTACCTCAGTGCTAGTATTTCCTTTCCTAGTCTTCTTAACTGATTTCCAGAATAGTTGCTTACTTCCTTCAAAATCATTTTGCATTTCCGTATCTTCTTCCGTTTCCATCTTATCCTTGCTTTCTTTTACTAGTATATTTGCTTTCCTCTTTTTATCCGTATAATCATTTATGATCCTAGTCTTTTCCTTATCTCTAAGACCTCTAATATCTAACATTTTCACTTCTTTTTTCTCGTTGACTGCGACGCGTACTTCATCATTCCACGATTCATCGCCGGACTTTCTTCCTACAGTCGTAGTACCATACACTTTCAAAGCACTTTCGAAGATTCCATTTCGCAGTATTATGCATGCACCTTCCACGTTTTTGTTGCCTTATTCTATCTTCCAATCATCTTTGTGATGCCCTAGATATTTATCCTGCTTTTCACGATATACTTTTTGTTTCGTACACAAAGAAAAAAGACTGAAGTCACGACTAGCCACTTCTGGTAAGATGGCATGCATGTTAGGTCAATTCAATAAAAACCACAGCACTTCAGTTATCAATATGACGTCGTAAGGCGCGTTCTTCATTGAGGATAAAATAAATTGAGAATGTATAATATAAAAAATTGTCAACTTATTGCTTGGCGAACGCGGGCTGACAAAACAAGAAGAGAACATTTATAAACCGAGCAACAAGGACATTTGAAGGCGATACAAATCGGATATAAGACAAGTGAAATAAATAAAAAATGTAAAGAGCATAGAAATAATTCGTTCAAAGTAAGAAGTAATATAAAAAAGTGAACTAAAGTAAATTCACAACAATCCGCCCTCCTCTCGCCACAGACAGAATAGATTCACGATGACTTAACTTAAGATGCACGTGGAAGGAGACACAGTTTTACGATTGGATGATCAACCGTGCCAGTTTTTGTCTTAAGAGTGACAACCGGAACAAGGCTATCCTTGCCAGGGTGAATCTGTAGAACCCGACCCATAGACCATTGAGTAGGTGGAAGATTCTCATGTCGAATGAGAACCAAATCTCCAATGTGTATGGATGGCGATAAAGTAGTCCACTTGGATCGAGGCTGAAGCTCTTGTAAATACTCAGCTGACCAGCGTTTCCAAAAATTATCACACATTTGCTGTATCAGCTACCAGCGAGTCAATCTATGTGGAAGAACGTCTGTAAGCGATGGTTCTGGGACTACATCCAGCGGACCTCCTATCACAGAATGTCCTGGTGTAAGGGCAGAAATGTCCGCTGGATCATTCGATTGAGCTCTGAGAGGGCTAGAATTAAGGCAAACCTCAATCTGAGTTAACAGAGTCGTCATTTCTTCAAAAGTCAAAGTAGATTCCCCAGTGACTCGAAGGCGATGGAATTTAGTCGATTTTACTGTACCTTCCCATAAACATCCGAAGTGAGGTGCTCTAGGAGGATTAAATTTCCACTGAGTGTCATATGAAGCAAGATGTGAAGCGACGGAAGCGAACTCTGTTGATGCTTCAGAAAAAGATTTCTGCAATTTGCGATCCACTCTCACAATATTCGTACGCTCAACATACATCAGCTGCTGCTGAATATTACCATGATTTCTGACGCATGGAATACACCGATGAATCATTGCTCGTACCAAACTGCGGTCTCGAAGAATCCAATATAAATGCTGCAACGCTCCAAGGGTAAGTTGGACACCCCCCTGAAGACAACGTAGATGACAATCGACGATGATAAAAGTTGTAAGAATAGACCCTGGGGGTAGAATCAGAGGATGCTTTTCATCATAGGTTAGAAGATAATTCTTCGAGCGACCTCCGACACATAGAAGTTGACCATCGAGAAATGACATCAACTTCATCAAAGTGCTATTCTTAGAAATCTGCATCTTATTTTTCAGAGCAGCGAGTTGGTTCGAAAAACAGCGATTTTGTTATTGCTGAATCCAGAATAGAATAGTTGTTCGAAGATCTGATGCAATCAATGTTGGAGATACGACGATAGACCGACATTTCAGGACGTTTCGGTATCGAAGACACCAAGCAGTGATTCGCAGGAACTTGTTTAAAGATAAATAGCGTTTCAGAAGCTCACGTAGTTCATTAACGCAAACTGCAGTATTAACAATCACGTGACGATCTTCTTTAGTCACTGCGTTCTCTGGAGGGCCAAGTAGAGATTTTGTGCCAACTTCTTAACCAAGCCGAATTAATGAAGGAACGTCGTTTGGATTTCCGAGACCCGATTCACGATGTAATCCATTCATCTTGTAGGTACAGCCGCGATCCAATGAGAATCAGACCACAAATATACAGCAGCATCCAGCGAAGTTGATTTTGAATGCGAGCGACGAGACGAGCTAACGAGACTGAGGCACTATGCTCAAGACGAGGAAGTGGACGGTTTGAACAGGAGCGACTTTAGTTTTTGAAGATATAAGTCCAATAGAACAATTCCTGTCAGGCGAAATTGTTTTTAAATAAACGACACTACCATATCCTTCTCAGAAGCGTCAGCGAAGCCATAAAGTTCAAAAGAGTACTTCGAGGAATGAAATTCTATCCACCGAGGTATCTCGATTGCGGAGAGACGATGAAGATCTTCATAATATTCCACCCAACGATGACGAACTCCTCCAGGCAGGAGCTGGCCCCAGGATAAATTAAGCTTCCAGAGTTCCTGGATAAAAATCTTTGTGACGATGATAACAGGAGCTAACGATCCTAAAGGATCAGACATTCGGGCTGATTCACTGATGACTAGGCGCTTAATTATAGCACCTTTCGTAGACCTGAGATCAACCTGAAAAATAAAACAATCGGTACTGGGTTGCCAAATTAACCCAAGCATCGAGATCGATGTTTCTGACTGCCAAGAAATATCTGGAGATAACGCATTGAGAGCCTCCGGAATGCGCTGCATTAGCTCATGACTATTTGAATTCCACTTTTTAAGTGGTAGACCGCCCGTCCGCGGAGTGAAGGGACCACGTAGTTGGTTGTGTAATTCAGTAGCATCTTCACGTTATCCGCTCCTGACATGACATCATCGAAATAGATGCTAGTTTTTATCACTTCAGCAGCCAAAGGAAATCGATTCCCTTCATCAAGACCAAGCTGCTGAACGGCGCGAAGAGCAAGAAATGGAGCACACGTTAGACCATAAGTGACAGTGCTGAGTCGATACACTTGAAGAGGCACATTTTGACTCTCACGCCATAGAAAAAGCTGAAGATCCTGAACATCTTCATGGAAATGAAGCGAAGACGCCACTGCAGCAAGGCATCTGAAATATTTAACTGCAGTTCTGGACCCGCATGAAGACACTCGTTCAATGATATACCTCGACTTGATCGCCGAGAACCATTAAAAACTACTCGTAGTTCCGTGGTTGAACTAGATTCACACCAAACTCCATGATGCGGGAAGAAAAATTACCGCAAAATGCTCCTTGGGTCCGCAGGGATGTTGACGGATTTCATGTGTTGAAGTTGGTGATATTCTTTCATAAACCTCGCATACGCCTCTTGAAGATGATCAACTCGCTTGAACCGCTGTGCCATATAAAGTAACATGCGAAGAGCTGGAGAGTATTAATTTCCTAAAGATGTGGCGTCACTCTTGATTGGAAGCTGTACGATGTACCTCCTATCGTTAGTCTCAGAGAAAATGATTTCGGAATGTTTCTCACACTCTTCTTTCTTAGCTGTCCTAGAAGTTTTTGCAGGTTCCAAGTCTGAACCCTCCCAAAATTCCTGAAGGTCGAAGAAAAGTTCGTAACTCTTAGAACAATAGAACATATTAACTGGAAATGAATCCGACGATGGATTATTCCCTGTTGATCCACAGAGAATTCACGCGAAAACGAAATTTTGAGCTACAGGAGAACCCGGAGGGCTTTTTCGAAGACCCTCCTCAATTAAAACCGAATGAAAATCTACTCCCTAAATAAGATCAATCGGAGTTCCTCCACTCAAGTTCGGATCAGCTGATTGAAGATCAGTAAGATGAGGCTATTCCTCAAGACTAGTTTGGTGCTCTGGGCGTTTAGAAATCAACTTCGGAAGACTAAGAGCCCGTAGTTGAAGTTTGAAGCTCGACTCAAACCTTGGTGAGACAACGACGTTGACTGATGCACGAGATGTTCCCGACTTACTTTCTCCTACTCTTAAGAGAACAACAGATCCCCTGGTACAAGGGAGTTGAAAACTTTGAGCAAGGGAGCAATAAATGCTTGAACATATTTTGAATGATCACATGATGTAGTCACGTTGACCATTGCCGTTGTCAAGAAGACCAATGGTGATTTGGTTCGTGAAATCTGCATCACAGAAAGAGCATGAACAGATTATGCTTGATAAGGCGTTTTGGTTTTAGTTTGCTTCTTTGAAGAAGACTGGCCAGAGCTTGAAAATGGATCATGAAGTACCGTATGATGCTTCATTTGACAAATCTGGCACACATTCTTCGAAGCACAGTTTTGGAACGAATGAGACCCTAGACAAATGGAATATAATTTCCGTTGCAAAATGAACTCTTTCTTTTGTGCTACAGACTGACTCTGAAACTGCGGACACGACATTAGATAATGCAGTTCATGACAGAAAAAAACATTTTCTTTCCTGGGAAGGCTTCTTCGTAAGCTGCTCCTTAGAGGAATGTTCCTCTACTGGCTGCTTTGTAACTGCGTTGATGTTGGCAATCGCAGAATTTGATGACTTCGTGGACTTTCTAAATTTTTTGTTTTGAAATTGACTCTTGGAGGATCGCTGATATGAAGACTGATCAACTTGATTTAGAGTAGAATCTAAAACTTCCAAGGTCCGAATCCTAGATTGTAATTAAGTTTTCAGTTGGTCAAACGTTGGAGAGTTCGTAGGGTTTCCTAGAAAGGTTTCCCAATTGCGGCGAGACTGGCGATCCAGCATCTCTACGGTTATATATACCAGCTATGATTAACAACTGTGGACTTGTTCTTCCAAGGCAGATAAAGCGTCTATGTTATCAACCGTTGCATTATAAACTTACTTCAGAACAATCGAGAAGCTTAGCTTTCATTAGCTCAATTGAAAAAATCTCAGTCAAATGAGAGTTGATAAGAACTCTTTTGTTCTCAAAGCGCTCCGTTAGTAGATCTCAGCAACGTTGATAATTTCCTTGAGTTACCGGAATGCGATGAAGAAGTTGAGCTGTTCCACCCGTGAGAGTGGAGTTCAAATGATGAAGTTCATCCACTAACGAGACTCCAGGATTTGAATAGACCAAAGATGTAAACAAAATCCTTAAAATTTACCCACTCCGTGTAATGCAGGAGAATTCTGGCAATTCAATCTTTGGCATTGATCGGTGCGGTAATCCAGGAATTTGTGGAGCTGGATCATTCATCGACGTGAAAGCAAGGTCATTTGAGAGTTTTTTCAGATCGTCCAGAACGGCTTCCTTTGCGATGAGAAACGCTTCCTCGATAGGTGAATAGAAATCGTTATTGAAAAAAATATTCATCACATTCTGATCGCGAACTTTTACTTATTCCTAATGCTAAGCTTCAAAACGCATCCAATTTTTCTCCAAAGACATTTTTGAGCATTTTCAAAAGCATTTTCGATCTGAGAGCAAAGCTCGGTTTGCTCTAAGAAGAACATGAAATAGACATTGTGTGAATAGACAAGAATCCATAATTAAAATAAAAGTCCACAATAATTATCCTTGAAAAATTCAATTAAATAGTTTGAAATAAATAATCTAAGTTTGACAATAAAAGACTTATTATTCTAACACAAATAAGCAACAAGTCGATGAACTCTAGTTTTATAGAAATTATCTTTAGAGGTCGAGGTGATATTTTCAATCTTGGAATTCATGGTAGCATATCGAATGACTCATGATTCAGTTCGCGAAACCGAATCAAGTCTAAAAGTCTAAGTTTAATTAGTGATTTGATTTCGAACGATACTTGCGGAATAAAGTTCACCTCCTAAAATCAGATAAATAACACTGAAGGTGAAATGTTGTCAACACACCAGACGGCAACGTCAAAGTCATGAGACCTATGTCGAGGTCATGAGATCCACAAGAACAGATCTTGAAACCTTTCTGAAGAATCAAGAGAATTCTTCCTGGATTGGGCAAATGCATCCATTTAATGGTCATCAATATTCACAAAGACACATGAATTCACTCCCACAAATCTTTAGAAGATCCATTGAAGTGGCTCGCTGATAATCCCGCCACAAATGTTCACAGTTCACGTATAAGAAAGATGTTACTCACAATGCACTGGAGACACTGCATATTTAGTCCAAAAGTCACAAAGTGACTCAATTAATTTGGCTCTAACATGCTCTACCAGAATTTGTGTGAATCATCCTCACACGAGAATTGAACGTATCAATCCAAAAATCTGGCTCGACAGGACCTATGTTTCGGACACCAAGAAAAAAAAGACTGAAGTCACGACTAGTCACTTCTAGTAAGATGGCATGCATGTGAGGTCAATTCAATAAAAACCACAGCACTTCAGTTAACATTATGACGCCGTAGAGCGCGATCTTTATAAAGAATAAAATAACGTGAGGATGTATCATATAAAATCATGTTAGATTGTTGCAAGCAACTATGATGTCGATTCACAACACTGTTTGTACTTCTGGTTTTTGCAAATTATCTATTCTTCCTCACGTCTGTTTCGATATTCCAATCATTTTTCTTTTCCCCCATCCTTGACCTAGGTTCATTTTTGAAACTATGAGATGGTGATCCGATCCGCAATCGGAAACCCTCATAGCCCTTGTATCTTTTACAAACCCTTGTATCTTTTACAAGCCCTCTCAAGTCTTTCGTTCGTTCAAAACAAAGTCGATCATACTATGGCTTTCGCCTCTGCACCAAGTATACATGTGCATCATTTTGTACATGAAGCAAGTGTTTTCAATAAACAAACCCTTTCCTAAACACAAAATGGTCAATTTATCCCTATCACCATTTATTTTTTGGGTCTCTGAAAGGACCAAGTACTCTGTCAGTATCTTCGCGTTGCACACCCACCCAACCGTTCATATCTCCGAGTGATATTATTCTTTCGCCTGAATAACATGTTCCTATTATATCATTTAACGAGTCCCAGAAGGTTTCTTTTGCATCTTCAATGTCACAATTAACAGGAGCATAGCGTGCAACAATAAATGAACAGTCTTCTGGATCAAACTTTCATTCTAACTCATAAGAATCTAGGAGATATACACTCATACATTTTGACATGCGCTTTTGCTCTCTCATTCATTATCATTAATTTTTTCGATTAGTAGGAAAATTGATGTAAAAAATTGCTCCCCAATCTCATTTGGCACATCCAGACTTTTATTTGTGATGTTCGCAATGTTGCAACGATTCGGTAACGTACTGTTACCCTCTTCTGGCTATTTTATAAGAACGAAGCGAAGGAAATTATTCAGTGTACGGTATATCGCCGAGAGCGTAGGTTCACTGACTTACGCTCCAGTTATCATTATGAAATCTATTTAATTTTTTACATTTTTAACCAAAAAAATGTTTACAAACAGTTTACACAGGTGTTTGAACCATAATTCTAATTCAATGACATTTTCAAAAATATAACCATAAGTTACACGAAATAATTGACCTCTCCTGACTGATAAAACAAGAAAATTGACCGAACACCATGGTAAGAAACCACTTCCGTAAAATATTATTATACTATTTCTCCTTTTTCAATTCAGAAATAAATATATGTATTATCTTGTTTCCTCCACTTCGTTCCTATAGAATAACCTGAAGAGGGTAACAGTACGTTACCGAAACGTTGCAACATTGTAAACATCACAAATAAAAGGCTGGATGTGACAAATGACATTGAAGAGGAATTTTTTACATCAATTTTCCTACTATTCGAGAAAATTAATAAATATCTAGCTTCCTTACGCGCATAGTATCCCGCAACTCCCTTTCTTTTTGATCATTCACACTTCTGGCATTCCACACACCCAGTCTCCATTCATCACCTGAAACTTTTCCGGGGGCACGCGGTCCGTTAGCAAAAGTGACAGTCCTGTCATCCAAGGCTATATTATAGTTTGTATTATTCATTATATAATTATCCACCCAAGCACTAACTTCAAGCGAGAAAATGTTCCGTAAATTAAATCATGTCCAAACAAAAAGCAAAAAGCTTATTCGTTATATAGTCATGTATCAATCTATTAGGGGCCGTTCACTTATTACATAACGCAATTTCATACAAATTTCT